>JAGKTI010010052.1:11587-29351 GCA_018397915.1 Birgus latro
AATGTTTAGAAATGAGGTATTATTAAACCACAAAAAACTAGTTGTTTAACATCTTTGTGTGTGTGTGTGTGTGTGTGTGTGAGTGTGTGTGTGTGTGTGTGTGTGTGTGTGTGTGTGGTTTTGCCTAATTGTATCTCTACAGGAATGAGTCAGGCTCATACTGTCCCATGTTTTGACCCATGTTCATCATACATATCTTAAAAGTTATGAATTGTTTTGGCACACACTATTTCATTCGGTAGTGCATTTCACTGATCAGGTGCTCTGTTTGGGAAACCGATTTTCCTTACGTCTGTATCATCTTTATTTTTGTACAGTTTTCTCCAGTGTCCTTGTAATGTTGCTTCCCCATGGGTTATATACTCATATATGTCTAATTTCTCTTTTCCTGTGATGCAGTTTATATAACATAATCATGTGTCCTCTTTTACTTCTCTCCTGTAATGTTGGCAAATTTCATCTTTTGAGTCTTTCTTCATAGCTTAGGTCCCTTGAGCTTGGTGCCCATATTGTAGTGGCCTTTTGTACCTTTTCAGTCTTATCTACCCGTATGTGTGTTTTGAGATGCAGATTCCAGACTACTGATGCATACTCCAGAGTTGGTCTACTGAATGATGTTATTATCTTTCTCAGCATGTCTTCATTTACATATGTGAATGCTACCTTTATATCAGCAAGCAGTGTGTACATGTTCCTTACATTTTCAGTTATGTAGTCAGCTGGTGATAGTCTGTTATTGATAATCACTCCTGAATCCTTTTCCCTTTCTAATGTGGTAGGGTTGAACTTCCTAACTTATACTCCCAGTATGGTTTTTTTTTCACTTTTACCAAATTTTATTACATGACATTTGTCCACATTGAATTCCATTTGCAGTCTGTCGCTCCATTCATGAAGCTTATTTAATTCCTTTTATAGCTCTATGCAAGAGTCAGTTTTTGTAATTTCCCTTTGTATTTTTGCATCATCAGCAAACATATTTAGGTAGCTTCCATTTCCAGTGTTGTCATCTGTATTATTTATGTATACACTAAAAACATAATTGGTGCCAGCACCAAGCCCTGTGGAACTCCAGTTGTCACTTCTCTCCATAGTGGGTATTTTTCCCTTAGCATTGTTCTCATTTCCCTTTTACTGAGAAAATCTTGCATCCAATTGTACCGATTACCTTGGATACCTCCTTGATTGTTCAGTTTCTGTGCATGAAACACCAGCGACCAGGTGTAGAAACTTTCGCGTCATGAGCTTTGAAATTCAGTCAGCAGAAAAAAACCTCTCCAGACCTAAAATTGCAAAATCAAAGCTATGAACAAAAATCCCATCAAAGATAAGGGATTGCTGTATGTGCCATTAGTTATATATTTAGCTTTCAAAACTTGATTTTGTGAACCATGTACCACCACTTTCAACAAGGCTTGGGAGCATAATCCTTATTTTCCCATGGGGTATATACTTTGTTGAACAAGATACTTGCCAAACACACTACCTTCAGTAACATATCTACTTCGTTGGAAGAGGGTCAACTGTATATATATATGGTTACCCAAAAACCCTTTTTAGTGCTTCAGATCACCAGGCATTAGAATAAATTTGTTTAAAGTATTTTCATTTTGCTCCTCAATAAGCTTTAATGAGTTTATCTTTTGCTGGAAACAAATTAGCAGCTCCAAATCTTTGGAAACCAAGGCTGACTATTCTGTACTATATATTTTTTTTAGAATCAGCTGAGGACATAGAATTTGAAGCCTGTTCCCAGGTCCAGTACTCTAATGTAATAACACTGTTAGTACACTACTGATGTTCTTCATCTTTTTTATGGTACTCCTGACCCAGTGTACTGAAAATTGTAGGCATTTGGTATTAACAATTAATATCCAAAGTCCTAGGCCAAAATGTGGATTTACATTTGCTGTAATGCCATTGCTGAGGTACTGTTATTAATATTTCATATGTAACATGATGGAGGATTTACTGATGATAATGATAAAACCAGACGTATAACATGAATAATGTCTGTATCTTAAACGTGGGTTGTCATGAAACTTGAATTTTACATATTCACCTCTTCAGTACACAGTGTGTTCTTCTGTGCACTATCCATAGTGCACCCAAGCATTTGATACCTCTAGTCCTTTACTTGCTGTATTAATCACCTTGCATATCCTGGTGAGCTAGTGGAATGAGGTGCCAACTGGGATGATAGTTTTATGTGTGGATTGTTTTTAATCCCCAAGAGGTCGCTTTAGGTGTTTGGTCATGAAATGCTACCTGGCATGGTCTTGTCACTTCTCTTAAATGCTCCTGACTTTGAAAATGTAACCATAGGCCCTTGCTCCTCTCAAGGAGTAAAATGGGCCAGGATTTTTATCTTTCCCTAACTGCACTTGTGCCCACAGTCTGATGAGATCACATACCTGCCGAGGGATGCGCTGAAGTGCCATATGTGTGACATCTCAAAGTTCCCAGACATCAAGGTAAGATAGTTTGTATAACCTCATGTTCAGTTGAGAACATTAGTAAAACACAGTACAGTATCTGCAATAATTAAAAACTGGCAAATGCATGTAGATGAGAGTGGTGTCCAAGGGGGAGAGAGGGTTCTAGTAAACTTAACAAAATAATATGGTGTTAAAAAAAAGTTAAAAATTACATTTTACTTGAAGGGATTAGCCAATTCAGGAGTGGCATTGCATTTTGGTGTTGTTTTTTTGAGAATGTCTGCTTCCTTAGAAATAATAATAATTCAGAAAAAAATAATAATCAGATGGGGGTGGAGGGTTGGCTGGGTGTGTTTGCAATGTGGACAGGCTCTCTAATAAAGTGGTGAGGGAGAAGTGAAATTCAATGGGAGTTGTTCATGTATAATGCAGTGAGTGTGAAAATGGCTTTGTGACCAATTTTTTAATGAGATTATGGACTCAGAGTTAGAAGAATCAGCTCTTACATTACATGATAAGTTTACATAAGCAGGTAAGATAATTATGAGAGTTCAGCTCTTGTGACTTACATTATCATACAAATTTGTATACTGCTTTGTTGACTTTCGTCATTCAGGACAGTGCTTAATGAAGGTTGTTTCTAACGTGTTTTTTATATATGGTCTTTATGAACTGAATGAATGTGTTTAGAGACAGGAAGAATAAAATAAAGATTTTTTTTTTTTTTTTACATTCTGATGGGATTAGACTAACGTGTTCTCCTTTAGGATTTTATTACCCCCACCCCCAGTGGAAAACACACCAAAATACTGAATTGCTCCAATGTCATTTTTTTGTCATACAGAAGGAATGAGTACATCAAACTGGGTTCAGAAATGCAAATTTCAATGCTCCTTGGTTGGGTTGTGCTGGATTTTTGAGTTGGTGCAAAACTGCATTATGAGAACTGAGGCATACTCTGTGTGAGGAGTATGTATGTGGTGTATGGAAGACTTACGCTCTGTATGAGGCATACTCTGTGTGAGGAGTATGTATGTGGTGTAGGGGAGACATTATTCTCTGTATGAGCTGGAATGGACACCTAATCAAGCAGCAGAATTAAATTTATTGCACTGACTCTCGAGAGTCCTGTAGCACTTGCAGAATGGGCCTCTCAAGAGGCCTGTAGCACTTAACAGGTTAAAGGTGATTTCTTAACATTGGCTGAAGAGTGTAATTGTAAATGTGTACAAAGGGAAGGGTGATGCCCTGGAAAGGGGAAATTACAGAGGTATAAAGCTCTTAGATCAGATAATGAAAGTAATGGAGAGAGTTCTAGAAGGTATGATTAGAGAAAGAGTGAATATCAATGAGGTGCAGTTTGGGTTTATGCCAGGCAGGGGGACCACTGATGCCATATTCATTGTTCGACAGATTCAGGAAAAATATATTGGCAAGAAAAGGGAATTGTATTTTGTTTTTGTTGATTTGGAAAAGGCCTTTGACAGAGTCCCTAGAGAGGTGGTGAAGTGGGCAATGAGAAAGCTAGGGTTGGAAGAGTGGCTGGTTAGGGTGGTTATGGCCATGTACGTGGGTGCTCACACTCAGGTAAGGGTGAATGGAGCTTTGAGTGATGAGTTTCCCGTGAATGTTGGTGTGCATCAGGGGTCAGTTTTGAGTCCCTTGTTGTTTATCATGGTGCTTGAAGCCCTCTCACGTGACTTCAGAGANGGACTCCCATGGGAGATGTTGTATGCTGATGATTTGGTGTTGATTGCAGAGAATGAAAAGGAGGCAGAGGAATGATTTAAGAAGTGGAGAGATGATATGGGGTACAAAGGCTTAAGGGTAAATGCAGATAAAACAAAAGTGATGATACCTAGGGTCGGTGGCGGTACAATCAGAGGAGAGGGAGAGTGGCCATGTGCAGTTTGCCACAAGGGTGTGAGAAGTAATTCCATCTTGTGTAGTGTTTGTGATAAATGGGTGCATAAGAGATGTAGTGGTATTAGAGGTAGACTGCAAGATGATGCTGATTTCATGTGTGCGGCATGTCGGGGAGAGCAGGTGGAGATTGTTAGACGTGAGAGGGTTGAACTTGCAGGCGAGTCTCTTGAGTGTGTGGAGGAGTTTCGTTATTTGGGAGACATGTTATGTGCCGGAGGTGGGGCTGGAGTTAGCTCGGTTGCTAGGGTGAGAAGTGGTTGGAAGAAGTTCAGGGAGCTGTTGCCTCTCCTGACATTGAGAGGACTCTCCTTACGTGCTAAGGGGTCTTTGTATGCAGCATGTGTTAGGAGTGTGATGCTGTTTGGTAGTGAGACCTGGGCAGTAAAGGAAGAGGATATTCGCAGGTTTAAACGTACAGAAATGACAATGATTAGGTGGATGTGCAGTGCGTCCCTGCGTGCAAGGCCTGGGGGGGCTGGGTTTACGATGGAAGAGTTGAGAGGTAGGATGGGACTGGAGTGTATTGGTGTTGTGATGAGGAGAGGTAGGCTGAGGTGGTTTGGACATGTGGAGAGGATGGGGGATGATAATTGGGTACAGAGGGTGAGAGGTGTTAATATTGGGGGAGGGGTNAATTCCATCTTGTGTAGTGTTTGTGATAAGTGGGTGCACAAGAGATGTAGTGGTATTAGAGGTAGACTGCGAGATGATGCTGATTTCATGTGTGCGGCGTGTCGGGGAGAGCAGGTGGAGATTGTTAGGCGTGAGAGGGTTGAACTTGCAGGTGAGTCTCTTGAGTGTGTGGAGGAGTTTCGTTATTTGGGAGACATGTTATGTGCCGGAGGTGGGGCTGGAGTTAGCTTGGTTGCTAGGGTGAGAAGTGGTTGGAAGAAGTTCAGGGAGCTGCTGCCTCTCCTGACATTGAGAGGACTCTCTTTACGTGCTAGGGGATCTTTGTATGCAGCATGTATTAGGAGTATGATGCTGTATGACAGTGAGACCTGGGCAGTAAAGGAAGAGGATATTCGCAGGTTTAAACGTACAGAAATGACAATGATTAGGTGGATGTGCAGTGCGTCCCTGCGTGCAAGGCCTGGGGGGGCTGGGTTTACGATGGAAGAGTTGAGAGGTAGGATGGGACTGGAGTGTATTGGTGTTGTGATGAGGAGAGGTAGGCTGAGGTGGTTTGGACATGTGGAGAGGATGGGGGATGATAACTGGGTACAGAGGGTGAGAAGTGTTAATATTGGGGGAGGGGTAGACCGAGAAAGACATGGGACGAGGTCATTAAGCGTGACTTAAGGGTTAAGGGACTGAACAGGGAGGCTGCCAAAGATCGAGCAGCATGGAGAGCCGCCATTAGGTGACCAAGGCCGATGCAAGCAAGCATGTTGGAGCCCTCAAAAACGAAAATGAGGTCATGAATGGGAACACATGCCCCCCCCTTTTTTTTTTTTCTCCGACTATTTACTCATCTTAGGAATAGATGTGGCAATACTGCTTTCCACACTACTTAATACAGTCAACAGTTATAAAGGTTACCTGAACTTACTTTCCACAACCTATAATCAGCTACTTTACTGCAGGCATGGAAGCATACATTTCTTTCTCATATCCTCTGACTAATGCAAGAAAGCCTTGGTTTAATCACGCTTGTTCTAATGCTGTCCGCAACAAGGAGAGGGCCTATAAGAGGTACCGGAGCCAACCCACCCCTGAATCACACCTTTTATATATTTCTGCCCGGAATCGTGCTAAGTCTGTTCTTCGCTCTGCTAAAAACAATTTTATCCGTGCTAAATGTTCCCAACTCTCCAACTCGAACTCTTCTCGCTCCTTCTGGCACCTTGCCAAAAACCTTTCTAACAACTTTACCTCATCATCCTTCCCTCCTCTTTTCTACTCTGATGGCTCTGTAGCTATTTCTTCTACTGATAAAGCAGATCTCTTTGCTCAGACTTTCTCCTCCAATTCCACCTTAGACGATTCCGGTGCTATTCCTCCATCACTTCCCCCCTCTGACTTCCTATTGTCTGACATTAAAATTTCTTCAGCTGATGTGTTCTCTGCCATTACTGGCCTCAATACTAAAAAGGCATACGGTCCTGATGGAGTCCCTCCTGTTGTCCTCAAAAACTGTGCTTCTGTGCTCACACCCTTCCTATGTAAACTCTTTTGCCTTTGTCTGTCAACTTGTACCTTTCCTTCTTGCTGGAAGTTTGCTCTCATTCAGACAGTCCCAAAGAAGGGTGACCATTCCCAACCCTCTAACTATCGTCCAATTGCTTTAACATGTTGTCTCCAAAGTTTTTGAGTCAATTCGTAACAGAAAAATCTTAAAGCATCTTTCCTGTCACAACCCTCTTTCTGATCGTCAGTATGGGTTCCGTCAGGGACGCTCCACTGGCGATCTTCTCACTTACCTTTCAGAATCCTGATCCTCTTCCTTTTGGGACTTTGGCAAAAGCTTTGCCATTGCACTTGACATCTCAAAGACTTTCATTCGAGTCTGGCATAAATCTTTAATTCCCAAGCTCCCCTCCTACGGTTTCTATCCTTCTGTCTGTGCCTTCATCTCTAGCTTCCTTTCTGGTCGTTCTGCAGCTGCTGTTGTTGATGGCCATCGTTCTTCTCCTGGACCTGTTAACAGTTGTGTTCCTCAGGGCTCTGTCCTATCACCAACTCTCTTCCTTTTATTCATCAGTGACCTTCTAAGCTGTACATCTAACCCTATCCACTCATATGCTGAAGATTCCACCCTTCACCTTTCCATTCGGTTTCCGCAATGTTGATCTCAGCAGTTACTTCAATGAAAAAGGGATGAGGCTATGGCACACCTAATGTCTGACTTGGCTCGTATCTCTGATTGGGGTAAAAATAATCTTGTTATTTTTAATGCATCAAAAACTCAGTTCTTACACTTATCAATCTAACAAAATCTTCCTCAGGATTACCCACTAATGTTTAATAATGTCCAGCTCAGTCCTGCATCATCCTTGAACATGCTTGGGGTTTCATTCTCTCGGAATTTGTCTTGGAAAGAACATATTACATCTCTTGTGAAATCTGCTTCCAAGAGATTAGGTGTGCTAAGCCGATTCCGAACTTTCTTTACCCCTGCACAGTTGTTGACCTTGTACACGAGTTTTATTCGCCCGTGTATGGAGCACAACTCTCATGTGTGGGGAGGCTCCCCTCATGCAGCTCTTCTCAATAGGTTGGAGTCAAAGGCTTTTCGTCTCATTAACTCTCCTCCTCTTACTGATTCCCTTCAACCTTTGTCTCTTCGCCTCACTGTTGCATCTTTATCTCTCTTCTATCACTACTTCAGCGGTCACTGTTCCTCTGAACTGTCTGCTTGCATCCCTCCACCTCTACGACGGGCACGTAGTACCCGTCTAGCAACAAACTCTCATCCCTGTTGTGTCCAACTGTCTAATGCAAGAGTTAACCGTTACTCCCAGTCCTTCATTTATGCAAGTGGTCAACTCTGGAACTGTCTTCCTTTGTCTGTATTCTCCACTTCCTATGACCTCCAGTCTTTCAAATGCAGTGTGTCCAGGCATCTCGAAATGAATGGATCTTGAATTTGGCTCTCTTTTGTATTGTTTTTGCTTTTTGTTGGAAGGAACACTGTGTGGGCCCATGGCCTTTGGTTCCTTCTTCCTTGCATTAAAAAGAAAAAAAGAAAAAAAGATGCAGCAGGCACACAGATGTCAACCACTGTTGATAGGAAGAGGTAAATGCCCTAAGGCCTTGAAGGATGTTAAAATGATGTGATAGAACCTGTACATCTTATACTGCCTGCTTCATGGAAGTTTTAATCCCATTGACTCCATTACTGGTCTTTTTCTATTTTTGAATCGTACCCTCCATATTTTTATTTGTGGAAAGTATGGAGTGGTATGATAATGATATTCTTGGCTTCTGCCCACATTGTAAGTGGGGAATATATGATGATTTGGAAATTGATGGATGTTAATATTAACAATGATTGATGTTTGTTGAGAGAGAAAGTATCCTTATATGATGCACTAGTGAATAGAGAGAGAGAGAGAGAGAGAGAATGATCTGATGAGGGAGTTTAAGTACCCTGTTGCTGTAATGAAGGTAATTGTACAAAGGCTGTGGAAAGTAGAGTGGCACTGGCAAGGAAAGTGGGTGGTGATATGTGAGTCCTGATTACGAAAGAGGTCAGAGTGTGAAGGTTGCAAGAGAATTAGATGTGTTAGTCCTAACAGCAACATGTGGCCGTGAGAGGATGGTATTAGAACAAAAACTCAAGAGTAAGATCTTTGGCATGTGAACTGTTTGCTTACAGTAACAAGGATAAAATGTGATTGGTGAAAGATGTTATTGTGCTACCCCAGTCAGTTTGACTGAGCAGACCCATCAACCACAGGCTAGTAACTGCCACTGCAAGGCATTCCCATGCATTGAACCAATGTTCTCATATGGCTGATAGTGTTTTGCCACAGCAAGGCATGGGGATTAGGTTTGGATCTTGGGTGGATGCAGGATTTTTGTGTCTCCACCCAGTTAACAGGGGCACCATAGTAGTCTCCTTGCCTCTCTGTTATTTGGCTATATGGTTACCGCCTGAAATTGTAAATGGTTTCTTAAGGTACAGAAAATCATTTGGCTTGTCACTTAGTGTAGAGCCATGTGAAGTGGAAAGAATAATAAACAGTAACATGATGGATGGGAGAAATAGAAAGGGAGGAGGACAGACACAGAAAAAGAATGAAACATGAAGGAGGAAGTAGGCAGCATGACATCACATGAGTGGATGATGGGCATCCCTGCTTACCACCAGGTGAAAGGTGTGGAGTAAGATAGTCTGTTTATATTAGAGTTTAGGAGAGGGTGATTAGATGGTATGGTCGTCTAGAGAGAACGATTGTAGATTGATGGTGAAAAGCGTACTGTGTATGTGAGTATTAAGGTGGAAAGTATGGTCATATAGAGAGAAAGGATGTGTGGTGAAAATTTTTATGAGTGAATGTGAAAGGGGAAGGGGCATGGTAAGTCAAGAAGGTGGATGGACATTTTCAATGCTTGTGTTATGTAAGAAAGAGAGGTATGGAAATTGATGAGGCTAGGGAATCCAGTTGGTTAAGTGCGTTATGTATGGAGAAGCACCTCATGAGGGTTTGGCACCCTTTTTTGAACTTGATAATTGATTGACTGACTTGCTGGACAGAGAATATGAAGTACATTAATAAAATAGAAAAGTCTGTAGATAGTTGGGATTTTGAGCTCAAGTCAGAACCAACAGCGTGAATGGTAAGTTATATGATAACTGTATTATGGTGATGATGGTGGGTGTTGGGTGTTATTTGCAGGCATATGTTCGTCACATGGGGAGCCGGCGCCATGAGAGCCTCCGTTATTCTTTCCATGCCAAGGGAGCCACCGTGCTACGCTTCCTCAGGGCAGACTCGAAGGTGGGTGTTTTATTTTATATTCTTCAGTATTTAACAAACATTCCCGTATCACCTGTTACGAAGTGTAAGGACTGAGGCTGAGCTATTTTATTGCACAACTTTAAAGGGTATGTCACTGGCTTATACTAGGGGTAGAATAGTACAGTAAAAATGACTATCCCATACTTCATTGGTTTGATTTTCCAGGAGGCGGGTGGACTTTTTGTATCATTTAATACTACCAGGGGCTTAGGCCAGTATCCTGCTATTATCACAGAATGCAGTAGCACTCCGTAAGTAGGAATGGTGCTGGTTCAAACAGGCGTCCCGTCCTGTAGGGTATTGGAGCATTAGCGTGAAAGCAGTCTCAAAACCCAGTTCTAAGCCTGTGAACTAAAAGACCTTTGCTATTCAAATGCAGAACTACTCACAGTGTCTTGCTAATCTTCGTAGGAGTCGCAAAATCGAACCACAAAAATATCAATTTGGTTTTATTCTTTCTTCTTCATCAGTCATAACTCCAAAACAAAAGGGCCTACGTGAGCATACAGTACTATACACAAGAATGTTGCCTGCCAAGTGTAGATGTTTCATGTTTAGAAAAGCATTCAGGTTACAGTTCATGAGTTACGGCCTGAAAACCACATCACGGTCACCTGTAAGTACTCCATTTTGTGCAATGTTGGTTAGCTACAGCTCACCTACAGTTAATCTATGTACCAAAACACTTCTTTTAATGTGAAGGCATCCTCGTTTTAGTCTTTCAGTATGCTGTGCATGTAACAATCCAAATCTAATATTTTCTTTATGCATTGTTATACTTCTACAGAAAGATCATAAACTAGAGAACTAAAGTTTTCTCCTAAAATAATTGTTAAGAAGTAGTAATGGCAAAAGTGCACAGATAAGAGATCATAAAAGCACAGAAACAACAGAGCATTCAGGATGGGAGGAAATTGAGAGACTTATACCCATTACTACATTCCACCAGCTACAAGTCTGAGACTAAAGTGTGGACTGTAGTAATGGGTATAGGTCTCCAAATTTTCTCCCATCCTGAGTGCTGTCTTGTTTCTGTGCTTTTTTTCATCTCTTCTCTGTGCACTTGTGCCATTCCCACTTCTTAACAATCATTTTAGAAGAAATTTTTTTTCTAGTATGTTCTGAATTATGGTAGCATAGCTTCAGGCCAGGACACAGTGCAAGGAGGATTATTTATGTATTTTTTTCTATTCCATCAACACTTGTACAGTATGTCTTACCTTCTTGAATACATTGTATCCAAGCATCTCAAACTGAACAGATGAATAGATACTTACTTTGGCTTTTTTATTTGACTTTCCATGGTGGGGATAGTTGTTTGTGGACTTTCAACATTTTTCTTTTTGCCGAAGAGAAAATTCTTTTATGTTTAAAAATTTTTAAAGCAGAAAAAGGGCCACCAAAATCAAGATTTGTTGATTTTAGTAGGCTCGGATATATTGCATGGGAATGTCTGGAATTCATAGGCAGAGTGAAAGATCACCTAAGGTACAATCCAACCTTGCTATGTGATTGATTGCTTTGCAATTATTGACTTATATGATCATTAAGTAGATGGGGGCACCCATCATCCAGTTACTCAGAGTAAGGATCCCTTATGGTCTCTACACTGAGTGACAAGCCAAGTGTACCCAGGAAACTATTTACCACACTGGGTGGTAACCATATAACTGGAGTTTTTGACCGGATTAATTGTTCCCCAGATTCACCTATCTAAAATCACCTAATCATGGCAAATGTTTCCAGAGAGCCTCAGAGGGCCCAATACCAGCCCAGGGCCCCAACCAAATGGGCAGATTCACATGGCTATGTGGAATGAGAGAGGTGTGAATGAGGAGTGCAAGAGGGTAGAAGTGGTGAATGTGTTCAAGACTGCTAGATATGCCACAATGGCATTGAAACAAAGATGAAAGGGTGTGAAGTGGAGGAATGGAAGGGTGTGAAATGTGTAAGATCGGGCATGAATGGGCGAGAAAGATGCAAGGAAAGAGTTGTTTTGTTGATGAATGAGATGTGGCAGAGTGAAATGAGAGATTACAAATGTGTCAGCTCAAGATGAATGCATGTCACGTTCAAGTTTGAGAAGGTGAAAGTGATGGTGCTCGTAGCATATGCACTGTTTGATGACGGGAGTGAGAGAGAGAAAGACAGGATTTGGTATGAGCTGGATGAAGTAGAGAGAGAAATGCCCAGGAGCTATAAAGTGATTGTAATGGGTGATATGAATGGAAGAGTTGGCACCAGTCCTGAGGATGACATAATGGGTTGTAATGGAGTACCAGGAGAGAATGTTAATGGGAAGTGGCTGAAGGATTTGCATCAGGAAAGGAGGTTGTGCATGTGTAACTTACATTTTATACACAGATGCACATAAACATACATGGTACAGAGGGAATGGGGATCATGTTGAAAGGAGCTTGATTGATTACGTGCTTGTAGAGAGGTCGATGCTGGGAATGGTTGCTGATATGAGGGCCGTGAGAGGACGATTTGGAGGTCTGTCATATCATATGATTGTGGTATGCAAGATCAAGCTGACAGGAGTGAGGTGGACCAGGAGAGAGAGGAGCAGTCAGGGAGAAAGACTGAAAGTCGAGAAGCAGAGGATCAAAGAAGTGGCAGATGAATACAAGACCAAAGTAAGGGAGGAGTTAGAATCAGTGAACTGGAATGAAATGAATCTGGACAGCCTATGGAATGCATATGTGGATTGCTTAGTTAGGAAAGCTAAACTGGTGGCTGGTGTGGCAAGTGTAACAACAAGGAAGAAATGTACAGCATGGTGGGATGAAAAGGTTAAGATAGCAGTGGAGGAAAAGAGGAAGTGGCTAGAGTGGTCACAGGACAGGGGTTCACTTGAAATAAGAACCGAAGTGGTTAGGGTGGTTACAGGACAGGGGTTTAGTTGAAATAAGAACCGATTATATTGAGAGCAAGAAGCACGCAAAGAGACTAGTGAAAAGGTAAAAAGAGGAGGTAAATGATGATGAATATCATCCAATCCTGTGTTGCCCCATGAGGAGTGTAGGAGCTCAGGGCTAGGCACGTTGGTCCTGAGATTTAAGATGAGAGTGACCAGCCTCACTCATCCGTGAGTGGCATTACGTGAGCAGTAAACACCAACCATCCCTTGGATATAAACCTTCCCCAGCTCAATCCCATTGGAATGCCTCAATTGCCCACTAGACCACCAGGCACCAAAATTTGGTTATATAGTTACCACCCAGCATAGTAAATAGTTTCCTGGTGTACAGGAAATCATTTGGCTTGTCACTCATGTAGAATCACTCACAGGCAGAAGGAAGAGCAAAGAAAGACAGAAGAGGGAGTGTAAAGTCACCCACAGGCAGAAGGAAGAGAAAAGATGAGAGAAAGAAAGACAGAAGAGGATGGAAGAAAAGAAGAGTCTGTGAAGAAAAATGAATGCAAATTACTCTGAAAACAGGAAGTTATTCGTTTTGTTTTGTTTCGTTTTTGAAGGCTCTAACATGCTTGCATGCGTCGGCCTTGGTCACCTAATGGCGGCTCTCCACGCTGCTCGATCCCTGGCAGCCTCCCTGTTCAGTCCCTTAACCCTTAAGTCACACTTAATGACCTCGTCCCATGTCTTTCTCAGTCTACCCCTCCCAACCCCTCCCCCAATATTAACACCTCTCACCCTCTGTACCCAATTATCATCCCCCATCCTCTCCACATGTCCAAACCACCTCAGCCTACCTCTCCTCATCACAACACCAATACACTCCAGTCCCATCCTACCTCTCAACTCTTCCATCGTAAACCCAGCCCCCCCAGGCCTTGCACGCAGGGACGCACTGCACATCCACCTAATCATATTCATTTCTGTACGTTTAAACCTGCGAATATCCTCTTCCTTTACTGCCCAGGTCTCACTGTCATACAGCATCATACTCCTAATACATGCTGCATACAAAGATCCCCTAGCACGTAAAGAGAGTCCTCTCAATGTCAGGAGAGGCAGCAGCTCCCTGAACTTCTTCCAACCACTTCTCACCCTAGCAACCAAGCTAACTCCAGCCCCACCTCCGGCACATAACATGTCTCCCAAATAACGAAACTCCTCCACACACTCAAGAGACTCGCCTGCAAGTTCAACCCTCTCACGTCTAACAATCTCCACCTGCTCTCCCCGACATGCCGCACACATGAAATCAGCATCATCTTGCAGTCTACCTCTAATACCACTACATCTCTTATGCACCCATTTATCACAAACACTACACAAGATGGAATTACTTCTCACACCCTTGTGGCAAACTGCACATGGCCACTCTCCCTCTCCTCTGATTGTACCGCCACCGACCCTAGGTATCATCACTTTTGTTTTATCTGCATTTACCCTTAAGCCTTTGTACCCCATACCATCTCTCCACTTCTTAAATCATTCCTCCGCCTCCTTTTCATTCTCTGCAATCAACACCAAATCATCAGCATACAACATCTCCCATGGGAGTCCATCTCTGAAGTCACGTGAGAGGGCTTCAAGCACCATGATAAACAAGGGACTCAAAACTGACCCCCGATGCGCACCAACATTCACGGAAAACTCATCACTCAAAGCTCCATTCACTCTTACCTGGGTGCGAGCACCCACGTACATGGCCATAACCACCCTAACCAGCCATTCTTCCAACCCTAGCTTTCTCATTGCCCACTTCACCACCTCTCTAGGGACTCTGTCAAAGACCTTTTCCAAATCAACAAAAACAAAATACAATTCCCTTTTCTTTCCAATATATTTTTCCGGAAGCTGTCGAACAATGAATATGGCATCAGTGGTCCCCCTGCCTGGCATAAACCCAAACTGCATCTCATCGATATTCACTCTTTCTCTAATCATACCTTCTAGAACTCTCTCCATTACTTTCATTATCTGATCTAAGAGCTTTATACCTCTGTAATTTCCCCTTTCCAGGGCATCACCCTTTCCTTTGTACACATTTACTATTACACTCTTCAGCCAATCATCTCAGACCACACACCCATATATAATCCTATTTATCAGGTCAGTGACTAACCTCACCCCAGTATCTCCTGAGGCCTTCAACATTTCGGCAGTCAACCCAGACACACCTGCCGCCTTCCCCACCCGCATCCTGCCTATTGCCTCACTCATAGTAGCAGCGTCAATCAAAGGCCAAGGGCCAAACACTGGATCAGCGGGCTCCAAACCTTCTCTATCCCAATCAAACTCCTCATTCAACAATCGGCTATAATGCTCTCTCCATGCATCTTTTAATATCCTCACAGTTCACCACTACCCTTCCATCATCATTCTTCACACACTACTCACCTACAATGTCCCAATTATCCCTCTTCACCTGATTTGCCAACCTAAAAATCATATTTTTCCTTTCTTCTTGATTTAGATTATCAAGTAAAAGTCTCTGTGACTCAGACTTCACCCTGTATACCTCTCTTCTAGCCCTGTGCTTGGCAGCCAAGTACTCCTCCCTGTTACCACCCTTCTTCCATTCCCAGAAAAGCCTTCTTTTCTCCTTAACTGCAGCTACACCCTCATCCCACCACCAAGTTATTCTGGAAAGAATTGCGGAAATGTAGAAGTGACAGTGAAAAGAAATGTGAAAGTGTGGAGGATGTAAGTGGTAGATTATTAACTCATGGGGGTGAAGTAAGGACAAGATGAAAAGAATATTTGAAAAGCCTGATGAATGGGAATAGAGAGAGCAGAGCGGCTGTAAACATGATTGATTTTGGGGGGGTGTAGAGAAGGAATGTATTGTCAGGGAACGTGACACTCGCAGAGGTGAAGAACGGTGTGAAGTGACTGAAAGATTGGAATGCTGCTGGGGATGATGAGGTGTATAGAAAAAGTGTAGTGTAGAGAGTGGAATGAAGTGCTTGTTGGAGATACGTAAGAATGCATGGATGAGTGAAACGGCCAGCAGAGTGGAAAAAGTCTGTGTTTGTACCCCTGTACAAAAATAAAGATGGGCGAAGTGAGTACAAGAATTATCACGACATAAGTTTATGGAGTGTGGTAGGGAAGGTATATGGAAGAATTATTATAGAGAAAGTAAGAGAGATATCAGAAGTCGTAGTGAGTGATGAACGGGGTGGCTTTAGGAGTGGCAGAGGATGTGTGGATCAGATATTTGCAGTAAGACAGGTAGTGAAGAAGGCTTGTGAGAAGGACTGTAAGGTGTTTATGGCATTTGTTGATCTGGAAAAAAGCATTCTACAAAGTAGACAAGAAGGATTGTGGAAGGTTTTGCGCATATGTGGTGCAGATGGTAAGCTGCTAGGTGCCGTCAAGAGTTTTTATGATAGTAGTGAAACGTGTAAGGGTAAATGGGCATCTAAGTGAATGATTCATGATCGCTGTGGACTTGCGACAAGGTTTTGTGATGTCCCTCTGGTTGTTCAGTATACTGTATATATGGATGAGGTGATGAGAGAAGTAAAAACACGAGTAATGGAGAGACAGATGGCATTGATAATGAATGGTGATGGATGGAATATTTCTAATTTGTTGTATGCTGATGATGAAGTCACCATCATCATCATCCAGACCTCCTTTCCCACCCTTGGGCAGGGTGAGGAGTAGTCCAGACAAGCCCAAATTTACCTAGTCCAACGGGCCACGATTCCATTCACTCATCATTCGAGCCCTCAGAATCCTAGCTTATCGGATACGGCAAAAACATTCACCACGTTTTGTAGCCTCACACAAACGTATCCGATAGAGTCAATCCGGACGATGCCACATTAAAAAGGGGTGCCAGTATCCCTAATCATGCACTTCTTCTCACAACACTCATCCAGCCAGCTCGATCTCTTGTCAGTTCCCTAGCCTTACTGACTTCCAAACCTCTCTTCCTCACACACTCATCCACCATATCTCTCCACCATCTCCTTGGCGTACCTCGCTTCCTCCGTCCTTCAAATTCTCTCACATATTCCCTTTTCACCACTCTATTGTTATCCATTCTCTCCACATGACCATACCATCGCAGTACACTCTCTTCAGTTCTGGTGTCCACCAAACTCCTTACTCCAAATCTTTCATGAATCACATTATTTCGTATCCTATCCACCCTCTGTACTCCACAAACATTTCTCAGCAGTCCCATCTCCACTGCTCTTACTCTTGACTTTTCATTTTCATGCCACACCATAGTCTCACATCCACATGTTAAAGTTGGCACTAACACTCCTTCATATAAGCCTCGTGCAGCTGCAACACTTAAGCCTCTGTTTCTTACCAAGGCCTTCATTGCACCAGCTACTTTTCTTCCTTGTGTCACTCTACTTTCAACTTCTTTTGCACATTTTCCTCTCGTTTCTATCACTGTACCCAGGTATTTGAACTCTCTCACCAATTCCAGTCTCTCTCCATTCACTGTGACATCAGTAACCATGACTTTACTCTTTTCTACATTTACTCTTAGGGCATGACGCTCACAGACATCAGCAAAACTCTGCACTAGTCTACCAAGTTCTTGTCCGGTATTTGCATGTAGTACTGCATAATCAGCATACAACAGATTTAAGATATTCCATCCATCACCATTCATTACTTATTGACAGAGTTAGGGAAATTACTGAGGAATTAGTTGGAGAAGAACAAGGAGGTTTTAGGAAGGGAAGAGGTTGTGTAGACCAGATATTCATTCTTAGATCCGTAGTGGAAAAGTTTCTAGAGAAGGGCAAGAAGTTGTATGCAGCCTTCATGGATCTGGAGAAAGCATATGACAGGGTGGATAGACAAGGTTTGTGGAAGGTATTAAGAATATATGGAGTGGATGGGAAGTTGTTGAAGGCAGTGAAGAGTATGTATGAGGGTGCTAAGGCTGCAGTGCGTGTGGATGGCAAACTGAGTGAATCTTTCCATTTGAAGGTTGGATTGAAACAAGGATGTGTCATGTCTCCATGGTTGTTCAATCTGTA
>JAGKTI010010053.1:15409-29350 GCA_018397915.1 Birgus latro
GAATCTTTCTATTTGAAGGTTGGATTGAAACAAGGATGTCTGACTTGGCTCATATCTCTGATTGGGGTAAAAATAATCTTGTTATTTTTAATGCATCAAAAACTCAGTTCTTACACTTATCAACCTGACAAAATCTTCCTCAAGATTACCCACTACTGTTTAATAATGTCCAGCTCAGTCCTGCATCATCCTTGAACATGCTAGGGGTTTCCTCTCGGGATTTGTCTTGGAAAGAACATATTACATCTCTTGTGAAATCTGCTTCCAAGAGATTAGGTGTGCTGGGCCGACTCCAAGCTTTCTTTACCCCTGCACAGATGTTGACCTTGTACACGGGTTTTATTCGCCCGTGTATGGAGTACAACTCTCATGTGTGGGGAGGCTCCCCACATGCGGTTCTTCTCAATAGGGTGGAGTCAAAGGCTTTTCGTCTCATTAACTCTCCTCCTCTTACTGATTCCCTTCAACCTTTGTCTCTTTGCCGCACTGTTGCTTCTTTATCTCTCTTCTATCGCTACTTCAATGGTCACTGTTCCTCTGAACTGTCTGCTTGCATCCCTCCACCTCTACGACGGGCATGTAGTACCCGTCTAGCAACAAACTCTCATCCCTTTTCTGTCCAACTCTCTAATGCAGGAGTTAACCGTTGCTCCCAGTCCTTCATTTTTGCAACTGGTCAACTCTGGAACTGTCTCCCTCTGTCTGTATTCCCTGCTTCCTATGATCTCCAATCTTTCAAACACGGTGTGTCCAGGCATCTCGAAATGAATGGATCTTGAATTTGGCTCTCTTTTGTATTGTTTTTACTTTTCTTGGAAGGAACAGTAAATGCGGGCCCATGGCCCTTGGTTCCTTCTTCCTTGCATAAAAAAAAAAAAAACATCTCCATGGTTGTTCAATCTGTATATGAATGGGGTTATAAAAGAGATACAAGGTCAGGCAGTGGATGTTGGAGTGGCCCTAGTGAGAGAGGGCAGTGTTTGGAAACTCCCTGTACTGTTGTTTGCAGATGATACTGTGTTGTTGAGTGAAGACGAAGGGGAGCTGCAAGGCTTGGTAGATGAGTTTGGGAGAGTGTGTAAGAAACGGAATCTAAAGGTGAATGTGGGGAAGAGTAAAGTGATGGTGTGAGAGAAGTGAAGCCAGTGAGTGTACAGTGAGATTGGATGGGGAGGATATGGAGAATGTGAGTGATTTTAAGTACTTGGGCAGTGTGATAAGTAAGGATGGAAGTCTGGAGGGTGAAGTGCTCGAAAGGGTACAGCAGGGTAGGAAGGTTGCTGGTTCGTTGAAAGCAGTGATAAGAAACAGGGAGGTGAGCATGGAAGTGAAAAAGTTGTTACATGACAGTATTGTGATACCAACTCAGACATATGGAAGTGAAGCTTGGACCCTCTTGGAAGGACAGAAGTCAAGAGTGAGAGCAGTGGAGATGAGTTATTTGAGAGGAGCATGTGGAGTCACATGGAGAGACAGACTAACAAATGAGGAAGTGAAGGAGCGTTGTTGTGTGGTTGAGGACGTGATGTTAAGCGTTAGGAGAAACACATTAAGGTGGTTTGGGCATGTGGAGAGGATGGAGATTGAAAGACTGATGAGGAGAGTGTATGTGAGTGAGGTGGAGGGGGCGAGAGGGAGGGGGACGCCGAGGATGAGATGGAGGGATGGAGTGGAGAGGTATGTGTGAGTTGGGAGCGTGGTAGTGAAATGGCAGGGGACAGAGTGACATGGAGGCGATTTGTTTGTGGCCACCCCGTTCGGGTTGAGGCGTCTGGCAATAGATAGATAGATAGATAGACTAATCCACCCTGAATAAACATATTAATTTAAGTCTGTCGTAGTTGGGTGGAAATTTGAAATACTGTAATACCCAGTACAGTACAGTTTTTTAAGAACTTTTTTTTTTTCCCCAATATAAGACTATCTCTTCTAGGGCTGGCATTCATCCTAACCTTGGCATTATTCAGTCCTAACTAAGCATCCTTTGGTTCTAACCCTTACTTCCATTTTTTGATCTCAACTATGCCATCACATTAAGGGTTTTTAAAAGGAAGCTGCATACCAGACTAATGAAACCTAAGGATTCTGAAAGCGGAGGTTCCCAGTGAAGGATATTTTCTATGTATCAGTTATCTTTTATTATGGTCTGCTGTCAGTTTTATTCAGCTTAGGATAGTACCCTGGGAGTGGTTCTAATAATCTGAAAATAATTGCCTTGTGGTAGCAAGTTTCTCATCAATAATAATTTTAAAAAAACAGCTGGAAACTTTTTAGACTTTGTGACTCGAGTAACTCGTGACCAAAAATACAGTATATCCCAACTGAATGCATGTTGTAAATGATTTGATATGATGAATTGTTATGTAATGTATTTTCAGGCCCATCATTAAACGAGGGCAGGCTGTAATCTAAAGGAAGAATGAAAACTCCAACAGAAATTCATTATTGGATTCAAGGGTTAATTGCTTTTCTGGCATACACGTAACTTAGCTGTAATAAAAATATTCCATAAAAGGCCCTGCACTCACTTTGCCTGCCTACATTTTAATATACTGTATGGGTACATTTTGTTCATTTCATTTTGTTTTTAAAGGCTCCAATGTGCTTGCATGTGTCATCATTGGTCACCTAATGATGGCTGTTCATGCTGCTTGATCTCAGACAGCTTCCCTATTCAGTCCTTTATCCCTGAAGTCACACTCAGTAACCTTGTCTGAGGTCTTTTCTGGTCTACCTCTAGCAGTCGTACCCCTAGCTTTAACACTTCTCACTTTCTGCGCCCAGTTATCATCCCCCATCCTCTCCACATGCCCAAACCATCTCAGTCCACCTCTCATCATCACAACACCAGTACAGTCCAGTCCCATCCCACCCCTCAGCACTTCCATTGTAAACCTAGCCCCTCAGTCCTCGCACTCAAGGACACACTGTACATCCACCTAATCATTGTCATTTCTGCAAGTTTGAATCTGTGACTATCCTCTTCCATTACTGCCCAGGTCTCATTACCATACTGCATTAACTCTGCATACAAAGATCCCCCAGCACGGAGGGAGAACCCTCTCAATGTCAGGAGAAGCAACAGCTCCCTGAACTTCTTCAACCACTTCTTATTCTAGCCACAGAGCTGGCTCCAGCCCCACCTCCAGCACATAATGTGTGATCATTCCTTTCATGCCTGACAATCTCCAATGCACCACACACATGAAATCAACGTTATCTCACAGTCTACCTCTGATACCACTACATCTCTTATGCGCCCAGTTATCACAAACACTGCACAAGATGGAATTACTTCCTATGCCCTTGTGGCAAATTGCACATAGCTACTCCCCGTCCTCTTTGACAGTACTGCCACCAATCCTAGATACCATCACTTTTGTTAAATTTGCATTTACTCTTAAACCTTTGTGCCCCATACCATCGCTCCTCTTGCTAAATCTTTGTTTGATTGTTATTATTTTTTTTTTTAAGGAACCCACTACCTACATAGTAGAAAATTCCACCCATCCCAGCCTTCTGGCATACCTTCTGTTATCAGTTCATTACACACTCCTCACTAAATACTGTAAGTTAGTTCCCTAATACTGCTTTTGGAACTTAGCAGTCTAAAATTAGGTTGAGTCCCATAATGAAGGGATTACAAATAATCACCATAAACCCCATCAGTAGCTACAGTGATATGTTTTGTACTGGCAGTTAGCAATTTATGTCATTTAAGAAAACACCCTTGCAATGACTGGGTTACCAGTAAACAGTTTTGTTTAACTTCAAAGTTCCCTCTGTTTTGAAGTTCTGCCTGCCTTTGGTCAGCTCAAAACTGATTGGGTACGAGAGGTTATACGGTAGTTCAGGAACTTTGCACTTCCACTATTTAAGAAAAAAAAATCAAACCACATAACCCAGGTAGTGAAGGTGTTAATGAGGGCTATATCTATCATTCAGTTGACAGTGTCTGTTCTAAGCTGAATGAAATCATCTGGCACCAGCAAAAGTAAACAAATCTATCTATCTATCTATATACCTAGGCTGCTTCCCCCAAGAAAAGGGAGGTAGCCGAGACAGGTCAACACACTACCAATTTACTCATCCACTCATACACATTCATTCGCATCTTAGCCCCAAAGGGGAGAAGGGACAGATCCTCACCGCACCACACCGCACGAGGGTCAACCACGAAGTGCAGTCAGTGACATCCGCAGCAGGGCCCGACAGCAAAGCTGGTTTACCCCTGCCACATCATAATGGATCCAGCCCCTTACCTGCACCTGACCTGATCAGCTGATCAGACAAAATGCAGGAGGAACTTCGCAGGCATCACTCACTTGATGCAATGCTGCCTACTTCTTCGTTGACCTTTATCATTATTTTTCTGTGTCTGCCCTCCTCTCTTCCTATTTCTCCCATCTTTACTGTCACTTTTTATTACTGTCCTTTCCTTTTCAGGTGGCTTTACATTGAGTGACAAGCCTAATGGTTTTGTGTAACCCAGGAAACCATTCACAACACTGGGTGGTAACCATATAACCAACCAGTACGTGTTCCCTACCTGTCAGCAAGTGGGATGGTGGAGGGTTAGTTCCCCTCCCCAAAAAACAACTAACTCACAGTGATACGGCCACCCCTTACGGGATTATGGTGTTTGCCTATAGATAGTCCATCCATCCATCCATCATCCAGTCCTATGTTGCCCTGTGAGGAGCATAGGAGCCAGGGGCTAGGCAAGTTGGTCCTGACATTTAAAATGAGAGTGACCAGCCTCACTCATTCCTGTGTGGCATTACTTAAGCGATAAACCCCAACGACCCTTTGGGTATAAACCTACATAGGCTCATAGACAGATAGAAAGTATATAAAGTTAAGACAGTTATCAAGAAACACTGTCCTAGATCAGGGGTGCCCAGCCAATGCTTTTCAGGCCTCTTACTACCTGCCAGCAGTTTCTTTCTGGCCACCATGCATAAATTAGTTCATCATCATCATCTGGACTTCCTTTCTCACCCTAGAGTTGGGTGAGGAGTAGCAGTGTCCAGTTGAATACAGTTTATCCCATTTTGATATGTTTTATAAACACTGGTGTTCAGTGTCTAGTGTGTACTATTAAATGAAATCCATGTCATTGTTTTAATGGTCAATATGCAAAAGTACCCTAATTCAGTAACGGTGAATAATCAGACTACAGAGTACCGTAATAGATTGTGAGTGTTATTGTTCGTGGACAGTTTCATTGCTCATTTCACGTATAATACACTTCATTAGCTATAGGAAGGATGAGGTCAGCCAGCTTTTGCTGAATGTTACATTTGATGGAATAAAGGCTGAATATAAAAGTGAAGTGGAGGAGCGATTGGGTAAATATAGATTGGAGCAGATGGGGGACGTGGAAGTTGTGTGCAAGGCATTCACAGAAGAAATCTGTGAAGCATGTGAGGTGGTGTGTGGGGTGAAGAGAAGATGAAAGGGGGTTCAGGGAACAGCATGGTGGACGGAAGAGGTGAGAAAGGCTGTGGCACAAAAGAAGAAAGCATGTATAATGAGTGGATGAGGAACAAGGGCGTCGAAGAAGCTGAGAGATGGACGAGAGAGTTATATGTAGAGAGGAGGAGAGAGGTGAAAAGATTAGTAAGAGAGAGTAAGCAGAGAGTGGATGAGGAATTTGGAAGGAATTTGAGTGCAAAGTGGAGGGAATGTAAGAAAATGTTCTGGAAAGAGGTAAAGAGAGCTAGACAGGGTGCCAGTGAAGTTAGTGGGGGTGTGAAAGATAAAAATGGTAGATTACTAGTGGAGAAGGGAGAAAAAGTGAACAGATGGAGAGAACATTTTATCGAATTGTTGAACATAGAGATTGAAAGTAATGCGAGTATAAGTGGCTGGGGAATGGCGGGGAGAAGGAGGGTTTTGAGAAGAGAGGAAGAAATCAGTAGGATGGAAGTGGTGGAAGCAATGAAAAAAATTAAAGTGGGGAAAGCCCCAGGAATTGATGGATTCTATGGTGAAATGCTGAAGCATGGGGGAGAGATAGTAATAGAATGGATGTGGAAGGTATGCAGATTGGCCTGGGAGGAAGGTAGAGTCCCGGAGGATTGGAAGTCAGGTATAATTATTCCTCTGTACAAAGGAAAAGGGGAAAAAGAAGTGTGTGGTAATCATAGGGGCATTTGCCTTCTTAGTGTAATAGGAAAAGTATATGGTAGGATACTTATTGGCAGAGTTAGGGAAATAACAGAGGAATTATTTGGAGAAGAACAGGGAGGTTTTAGGAAGGGAAGAGGTTGTGTAGATCGGATATTCATTCTTCGATCTTTAGTGGAAAAGTTTCTAGAGAAGGGAAAGAAGTTGTATGCAGCCTTCAAGGATTTGGAGAAAGCATATGATTGGGTGGATAGACAAGGATTGTGGAAAGTATTAAGAATATATGGAGTGGTTGGGAAGTTGTTGAAGGCAGTGAAGAGTATATACGAGGGTGCTAAGGCTGCAGTGCGTGTGGATGGTAAACTGAGTGAATCTTTCCATTTGAAGGTTGAATTGAATCAATGATGTGTCATGTTGCCATGGTTGTTTAATCTGTACATGGATGGGGTTATAAAAGAGATACAAGGTCGGGAAGTGGATGTTGGAGCGGCCCTAGTGAGAGAGGGCAGTGTTTGGAAACTCCCTGTACTGTTGTTTGCAAATGATACTGCATTGTTGAGTGAAGATGATGGAGAGCTGCAAGGCTTAGTAGATGAGTTTGGGAGAGTGTGTTGGAAACGGAATCTAAGGGTGAATGCAAGAAAGAGTAAAGTGATAGTCTTCGAGAGAAGTGAAGCCAGTGAATGTACAGTGAGATTGGATGGGGAGGATATGGAGAATGAGTGCATTTACGTACTTGGGTAGTGTGATGAGTATGGATGGAAGTCTGGAGGGTGAAGTGCTTGAAAGGGTGCAGCAGGGAAGGAAGGTTGCTGGTTCATTGAAAGCAATGATAAGAAACAGGGAAGTGAGCATGGAAGTGAAAAAGTTGTTACATGACAGTATTGTGATACCAACTTTAACAAATGGAAGTGAAGCTTGGACCCTGTTGGAAGGACAGAAGTCAAGAGAGAGAGCAGTGGAAGTGAGTTATTTGAGAGGAGCATGTGGAGTCACATGGAGAGACAGACTAACAAATGAGGAAGTGAAGGAGCGTTGTAGTGTGGATGTGGACGTGACAGGAAGCGTTAGGAGAAACACGTTAAGGTGGTTTGGGCATGTGGAGAGGATGGAGAGTGAAAGACTGACAAGAAGAGTGTATGTGAGTGAGGTGGAGGGAGGGAGAGGGAGGGGGAGGCTGAGGATGAGGATGGGATGGAGGGATGGAGTGGAGAGGTACATGATAGAGGGGGGTGTGAGTTGGGAGCGGGGTAGTGAAATGGCGGGGGACAGAGCGACATTTAGGCGATTTGTTTGTGGCCACCCCGTGCGGGATTGAGGCGTCTGGCAATACTGTAGATAGATAGATAGATACGTTTGACCCTTCTTCAGAGAGTTGAACATCTTTGATCTAGTTAATCAAGCTTCTTTGTAAAATACTGAATTTTTATTTGCATTGTCTTTTTGTCTTTACGTCTTGTTACAGATTGAATATAAGGTAGTCATCAAGGTGTTGTTAGCCAGGTGTGTGCGGAACAATGTCGGGTGAGGATGGTAGCATGTCCAGCCTCAAGCAGCTGCTGGTTACTGGCTCCAACACTGACACCTGCTATGGAGGTTTGATCTTGCCTTTGTTTTCATTTTCAACCTTGGTGTTATACTGTTCATTTAAAATGATATAGGTGATTATCATTATATGTCAGGGATAAGTTCTAAAAGGTCACAGATTTTTCCATACGGTCGGTTCTATAAATTAGGGGAGCAGGTACATCAGCTTTATAGATATTGTTGACATTATTTCTCTTATTTACTGAGGAAATAACAACAAAAACAACGTTAAGGTAACATAATGAGGTCTTTTTGCACTGTGTACATTCAATGCAGTTCAATTCTTCATTCTGTAAATAGGCTTGTTTGCCATCATTTTTTGCCATTAAGTCAACAGTAAGCTTCACAGAAATTGGTTAGTTAAGATTGATTGCTACTTAGGAATGCTGATTTGTCGTTTCTTCCCAACATATATTATAGATCACATGAAAGTTTTAACATTGTGAAACATATTTGTGGTTGATAATGAGAAATGTTTTCTTGTATGTAGTGGATATATATCAGAGATATTTATTCAGTAAAAGCATGTTGCTTAGTTGTATTCTTTCTAACTGCCTATCCAATAAACCTTACCATATTTATTTGTCTGTCTTTTTTAGTATCTGTCTTTTATGTTGACATTACAGTTATACAGGGTGACCCAAAATGATTGCAACCCATAAAAGTGTGTGTGTCCTTTATACAGGTGATAAGAGATTTGCTCTATTTTTGCATTCATGTTAAGGTGAGTCGATAACAAAACAGCCCTGAAAGATTGGGTTCTTCAGTTTGAATGGTCTGTTTTTTTATGACCTTTCCAAAATGTGTTCCAAATGACCACCCCGACGTCACAGGCACTCTTGAATGTGGCGCGTGAAATTGTCAGTTTCGTGAACACACTCATCTCATGGGATACCTCTGATGTTGTCCCAGATTTCTGTTTTCAGGTCTCTGATTGTCTGAGAGTGGTTTTCATAAATATAATCCTTCAGATAACCCTATAGATAGAAATCTGGGGGATTGAGGTCAGGTGATTGTGGGCCTCACTCAGTTACACCTCCTACTGATCAGTTGATCCCCAAATTGTTGCCTTAGCCACATCAGCATTTGGTTTGAAGTGTGTGGGATGGCCCCATCTTGCTGGAACCATTGCTTCCCATGTTTTCCTGGTGTTATGGGTTGCATTCATTTTGGGTCACATTGTATGTTGATTTTTCTATATCTGTCAGACTCCATGTATATATACATACTGTATATATACAGTATATATATGTATGCTCCCTACTTGTCAGCAAGTGGGTTGGTGGAGGGTTAGTGCCCCTCCCCATAAAATAAGTAACTCAAAGTCAAATGGCCACCCTTTACGGGATTATGGCGTCTGGCAATAGATAGATATACATATACATATACAGTATATATATAGTAGAACCTCGATTATCCACGCGCCAGTCAACTAGAATTGGCGCTAAACCTGACAATTTAAAGGAAATTTCCAAAATCGATCAACCGGGGAAAATCCAGGACCTAACCGGCATTTCAAATTCACCGCGCAACCATCCCGCCTGAATGTTTTCATTCCTTCATCACCGAGCACATCACTGCAGTCCCCGCCATTGTTTTGAGGCTTAACAGTGTCGTAATATTTGGTGGAATGTCAGCCATGGCTCCTGGCTGTTTGTGGATAGATAATGAATAATTTCAAAAGATCATCCGATTCATAGAGAGAAATCCAGCCTACACAGCTAATGAACTGCTTCATTTTCGTAGCTATTAATGATGACTTCCAAAACCGCCGTCATGTAGCAATCAAACAGTCAGACATCAGGGACTTTTTCACAAGGGTACAGTAAGCATGCAAAAACAGCAAACATTTTGCTCGTATCCTCCTGCTCATTTGTGGGGTTCCCAGATAGTGATGCATCAACGTCCACACCAGCAAGTACTGCAGCAAAAACCGCTGCTCCACCAGTCTCCCCCATCAAGCCTGTTTGACCCCCAGCTAGCCTATCCACTCACGACTCACGTCAATGAGCCTGCATCACCCTCAACTCAAGTCAATTCGCCGTCAGACAATTCACCGTCAAAACATGGATGATTTCCCGTCAGGGCAATTCGCACCCTGGACGATTCCCTGTTATTCTATAAATACTTATTGTTAATTAATCAATACTTTGAGTAGGCTTTGGATATTATTTATTAGGTGCATCTTTACTCAATAATTGTTTTTTCCTCGCTGTAGTCGCCTGTGAATTATATTCTAGCAATTGTCTTGTTATTGTTGTGACAGCGAGTTTGACTTGACAGCGAATTGTACTGAAACTATCAGTCCTTGCTGAAGACTTCTTTATAGCTTTATTTTTCCTTTATTGTTGATGACTAATGGCTTTCAAAAATAGTTTCACTCTGCATTTATTTATTTATTTTTTTAATGAGTGTCGAAACTTATTCCTGGTGAAATATGCATGATGCTAGATGGCCATCATTCACGTGTTGTTTAGGTCAAAAGCTTGATTGGTAATGAGGACTTTCACGAGGCTTAGTGGCAATCTTTGGCAATTAAAATTTTTATGGGGAGTATTAGGGGGCAAAACTAATCGGTTAGGTTAGGTTAGTATGCAGTGATGTGTCCACTGTCCAGTCGGTGAGATCGTATGTAAACACACGTCTTGAGTATCGGAAGACAGACGTTAATAATTATCCTTAACTATATTTTTAACGAAAAATATAAGGCTCATAGATCCTAACCCCCTATTTTACATGTAAATATATGTCATATTTTAGTTAATAGTGTAATAAGGATAATTACAATTTCAGTTAAATAAAATACACTGAAAGCATTAGACTTATTTTATGTCCCTGTGACTCATCAAAATTCCTCTAGTTTGAGAATCACTGGTGTAAGAGAACAGGAAATGGGTGTTAATCGATTTTCCAACATTTTGAATTCCTCATGGCTCGCGGATAATCGAGGTTCTACTGTATATATATATACACGGTATATATAAATATAAATATATACATGGAAGAGTGGCTAGTTAGGGTGGTTATGGCCATGTACGTGGGTGCTCGCACCCAGGTAAGAGTGAATGGAGTTTTGAGTGATGAGTTTTCCGTGAATGTTGGTATGCATCAGGGGTCAATTTTGAGTCCCTTGTTGTTTATCATGGTACCTGAAACCCTCTCACATGACTTCAGAGATGGACTCCCGTGGGAGATGTTGTATGCTGATGATTTGGTGTTGATTGCAGAGAATGAAAAGGAGGTGGAGGAAAGATATAAGAAATTGAGAGATGGTATGGGGCACAAGGGCTTAAGGGTAAATGCAGATAAAACAAAAGTGATGATATCTAGGGTTGGTGGCGGTACAATCAAAGGAGAGGGAGAGTGACCATGTGCAGTTTGCCACAGAGGTGTGGGAAGTAATTCCATTTTGTGCAGTGTTTGTGATAAATGGGTGCACAAGAGATGTAGTGGTATTAGAGGCAGACTGCGAGATAATGCTGATTTTATGTGTGTGGCGTGTCAGGGAGAGCAGGTGGAGATTGTTAGGCATGAAAGGATTGAATTTGCTGGCGAGTCTCTTGAGTGTGTGGAAGAGTTTTGTTATTTGGGAGACATGTTATGTGCCGGAGGTGGGGCTGGAGCTAGCCCAGTTGCTAGGGTGAGAAGTGGTTGGAAAAAGTTCAGGGAGCTGTTGCCTCTCCTGACATTGAGAGGACTCTCCTTACATGCTAAGGGATCTTTGTATGCAGCATGTGTTAGGAGTGTGATGCTGTATGGTAGTGAGACCTGGGCAGTAAAGGAAGAGGATATTCGCAGGCTTAAACGTACAGAAATAACGATGATTAGGTGGAAGTGCAGTGCGTCCCTGCGTGCAAGGCCTGGGGGGGCTGGGTTTACAATGGAAGAGTTGAGAGGTAGGATGGGACTGGAGTGTATTGGTGTTGTGATGAGGAGAGGTAGGCTGAAGTGGTTTGGACATGTGGAGAGGATGGAGGATGATAATTGGGTGCAGAGGGTGAGAAGTGTTAATATTGGGGGAGGGGTTGGGAGGGGTAGACCAAGAAAGACATGGGACGAGGTCATTAAGCATGACCTCAGGGTTAAGGGAGGCTGCCAAAGATTGAGCAGCATGGTGAGCCGCCGTTAGGTGACCAAGGCCGATGCATGCAAGCATGTTGGAGCCTTCAAAAACGAAACAAAATGGTATATATATATATATATTTATATATATATATATATATATATATATACACACAGTAAAACCTCGATATAACGGACTTCAGTAGACCGGAATTCGCTTTTATCGGACTCGAGGAGCTACCGGACTAAACTCCTATATATTGGAAAAAGTCCGATATAGCCAGAAAGCAGTCCGGACTGCCTGACAACTTCAGCTATGTTCACCACAATAAGACAAGTAAAAGACATGTTTTTCAGTGCACAGTACAGTATTAGTATACCATTTGATTAATGTAGTGAAGGTATAACACAGTACAATACTGCAATGGTGGTGAAAACCACTGATGCAATCCGGACTAATGTCTGATATATCGGAAAAAGTCCGGATTAGCAGGGGTAAGTCTGGATGTCGCTTTTATCGGAAAATCGCATATTTCGGACTGGCCTGAGCGCCAATTAGTCCGTTACAGTGAGGTCTTACTGTATATATATATATATATATATATATCTATATATATATGTATATATATAATTTGTTTATCTGTCTATTTATCTGTGTTTACTATGCTGACATTATGCTCTCTCTCTCTCATTGCACATCTCTCTTGCTTTCCCGGTCACACATTCATTTTTGTGCCAGTTTTCACTCCTATAAAGTGTTCCACTACTTTCTCCAATATAGCAGTACATCTTGCCATTACTGCATTACACTGTGCAAATGCATCTTGTCTCTGTGTTCTTGCATTACATTTAGATTTATTATACGTGGTACTAATCTCACTCAACATTACTAGTTACTGTACGTTACCCTCAGACATTTCTTTCCTCGGCCTTGCTGCATCCTGTTTTTATGTTTTGTGCTCAGCTGACAAATAGCATCAATTCTCACACTGTAAGCACTTCTTGCCTCAGTCTGCCTGCTTACTGTCTAAATATTGTACACTCAGCTGACCTGTCTTTGAAAATGACAGGGTTGTGGAATGTAATGTGGTAACTCAGCACTCTGCCTTCTAACATTCAGTTCGTATGTTACATTCAGCTGACATATTTTCGAAAATCGCTAAGCTGTCTTATGGGTGAGAATTGTGGGTGGGATGATGATGATGATGATGATGATATGCTCTGGTACCCACAGACCATTTGGCACGGCACTTGGTGGACTGGTTCCAGTTTAATGAGCGCCAAATCCACAAGCGAAAAAGTCAGGGGTCGTCACAGCCCGCAGAAACCACTCTTCGAGCTGCCTCCCCAGTGGATGCCCTTCTGGCCTCCACTGCTGTCATACCCAAGCTGGTGGAAGAAGGCCATGCTGACCAGATCCTTGACACTCTCAGGGCCTATAGTCAGCTACCTTATGTTGACAAGGAAGTCTTAGTGAGTCTTAACACATTCATTATGAGGATTTCTTTTTTATTTAACCCCTTTGGTTTCTTATTTCATTTGTATTACCATCAAATAATTATATTCAGTAAATTAGTGGATACTGTTTCTAACACAAGAATGTAGATAGTTTGTCTAAATTATATTACCATCAAATTATTATATTCAGGTTAGGGAAAGAAATCAGGTTCCCTGTTAACTAGTGGAGACTATTTCTAACACGAGCACTATAGGTAGTCTATCTGAATTACTGTATATACATGTAATCCCATATTTTAGTGCATAAGATATGAGAAATGATGATTTTCATAGTGATATCCATGTCCGATACTTACTTACACTAGGCTGCCAACTCGTGAACACCCCTGCCTTACCTCAAATTCATCATTTTTGGGTTAGAATTCGATTAATTCATGCTTTTGCCAATTATTTATGTGAATGGGGTCTTAATTAAGTGCTATGCATGTCCAGTACGGAGTTAGGTAGGTGGTTTTCTGATTTAGGTTAGGTTAGGTTAGGGTCAGGAATGACCAGTGCTGTTGGTGAACAGTGAACACATTTGCCATACCTAACTCTTTTTCTGGTAACAGTTTATTTATTTGATGCTTTGTATCCCATATTTTATTGCATAAGATATGAGAAATGATGATTTTCATAGTGATAGCCATGTCCGATACTTAC
>JAGKTI010010054.1:0-12376 GCA_018397915.1 Birgus latro
AAGAACTCAAAGAACAGACAGAATGAAGGACAGAAAGAACTCAAAGACCAGACAGAATGAAGGACAGAAAGAACTCAAAGAACAGGCAGAATGATGGACAGAAAGAACTCAAGGGACAATTACAGGCACAAAATGAAGAAATCAAAGAACAATTGCAGGCACAGAGTGAACAACTAGAGGCACAATGTGAAGAACAAAAAGAATGATATGAACAACTTCAAGAGGCATTACAGGAGCAACAAAGGGAGTTACAACTGAGGATGCAAGGACAGCTAGATTCTTTCATGGAGGTAATGAAGGAAGAACAGCAACAGCTTAAGGAAGTAGATGCCAAGCTAGAGCAGCAGAAGTATGAGGTAAATAATAATGTGATGGAGTGCTGACAGTATGTAGATGAAAAGTTGAAGCATGCAGATGACCAGTTGAAGCAGGCAGATGACTAGTTCAAGCATGTAGACAGCCATTTGAAGATAATTTGTGAAAGAATTGAGGCTGTAGAGAAATATTGCACTGCTGAGCCTCGGGTTAGTGTACAGGGAGCATATGAAAAGAATGGACGGTGTATGGTGAATTTTGACTGATTCCAAGCATCTAAAGGTAGCAGTACAGGGCTGAATAATCGGAATGGAGGAGATTTAAATCCTGGACTTATGATGCCCCCGTTTTTAGGCCCCAAACCGGTGAAGTGCATGGCTATAATGGGGGTCCAGTTAAAAAGAAATCTCAGGAATTTGATGGCAGAGTATCTTTGGAAGCTTACTATTATGCTTTGTGTTTTAGAGGCAACTTCTTGCTTCTTAACCCGTCGCGTCCCGACCGATTTCCAAACTACGATACCACAAAATCCCGAGCATTTTGGGAATTTTTTTTTATTGGCTCAAACCTTCGCTTTTGGTGAGAAACATGGAAAATTCATAGAGAAATCGTGATCCTTTGCTTAAAACTGTTGATATTGGTTTCATGCAACCATACATTTTCCTTCTTTTTCAGGATACCTGGCTAAAGAAAACAAACTATGGAAGGGTTAACTAAGTCCAGCCACTTTCAATTATGTATTTATTTATGTATTTGGTACGAATTTATGTGTAGAAACAGACTATTTTGGTTTTAACACATTTATATAGGCAACAGAAGAGAGTAAGGAGAAAGTGGATGAGGAATTTGGAAGGAATTTGAGTGCAAAGTGGAGGGAATGTAAGAAAATGTTCTGGAAGGAGGGAAAGAGAGCTAGACAGGGTGCCAACAAAGTCAGTGGGGGTGTGAAAGATAAAAATGGTACAGTAGATTACTAGTGGAGAAGGGAGAAAAAGTAAACAGATGGAGAGAACATTTTAATGAACTGTTGAACATAGAGAATGAAAGTAATGCAAGTATAAGTGGCTGGGGAATGCAAAGGAGAAGGAGAGTTGTGAGAAGAGAGGAAGAAATCAGTAGGATGGAAGTGGTGGAAGCAAAGAAGAAAGTTAAAATGGGGAAAGCCCCAGGAATTGATGAAGTGTGTGGTGAAATGCTGTAGCATGGGGGAGAGATAGTAATAGAATGGATGTGGAAGGTGTGCAGATTGGCTTGGGAGGAGGGCAGAGTCCTGGAGGATTGGAAGTCAGGTATAATTATTCCTCTGTACAAAGGAAAAGGGGAAAAAGCAGTGTGTGGTAATCATAGGGGCATTTGCCTTCTCAGTGTAATAGGAAAAGTATATGGTAGGATACTTATTGACAGAATTAGGGAAATTACAGAGGAATTAGTTGGAGAAGAACAAGCAGGTTTTAGGAAGGGAAGAGGTTGTGTAGACCAGATATTCATTCTTAGATCCTTAGTGGAGAAGTTTTTAGAGAAGGGCAAGAAGTTGTATGCAGCCTTCATGGATCTGGAGAAAGCATATGACAGGGTGGATAGACAAGGTTTGTGGAAGGTATTAAGAATATATGGAGTGGATGGGAAGTTGTTGAAGGCAGTGAAGAGTATGTATGAGGGTGCTAAGGCTGCAGTGCGTGTGGATGGCAAACTGAGTGAATCTTTCCATTTGAAGGATGGATTGAAACAAGGATGTGTCATGTCTCCATGGTTGTTCAATCTGTACATGGATGGGGTTACAAGGTCGGGCAGTGGATGTTGGAGCAGCCCTAGTGAGAGAGGGCAGTGTTTGGAAACTCCCTGTACTGTTGTTTGCAGATGATACTGTGTTGTTGAGCGAAGGCGAAAGGGAGCTGCAAGGCTTGACAGATGAGTTTGGGAGAGTGTGTAAGAAATGGAATCTAAGGGTGAATGTAGGGAAGAGTAAAGTGATGGTCTTCGAGAGAAGTGAAGCCAGTGAATGTACGGTGAGATTGGATGGGAAGGATATGGAGAATGTGAGTGAATTTAAGTACTTAGGCAGTGTGATGAGTAAGGATGGAAGTCTGAAGAGTGAAGTGCTCGAAAGGGTGCAGCAGGGAAGGAAGGCTGCTGGTTCGTTGAAAACAGTGATAAGAAACAGGGAGGTGAGCATGGAAGTGAAAAAGTTGTTACATGACAGTATTGTGATACCAACTCTAACATATGGAAGTGAAGCTTGGACCCTGTTGGAAGGACAGAAGTCAAGAGTGAGAGCAGTGGAAATGAGTTATTTGAGAGGAGCATGTGAAGTCACATGGAGAGACAGACTAACAAATGAGGAAGTGAAGGAGCATTGTGGTGTGGTTGAGGACGTGATGGGAAGCGTTAGGAGAAACACGTTAAGGTGGTTTGGGCATGTGGAGAGGATGGAGAGAGAAAGACTGACAAGGAGAGTGTATGTGAGTGAGGTGGAGGGGGCGAGAGGGAGGGGGAGGCCAAGGATGAGATGGAGGGATGGAGTGGAGAGGTATATGAGAGAGGGGGGTGTGAGTTGGGAGCGTGGTAGTGAAATGGCAGGGGACAGAGTGACATGGAGGCGATTTGTTTGTGGCCACCCCGTTCGGGATTGAGGCGTCTGGCAATAGATAGATAGATAGACAGAATAGAAGCATTGTTCAGTCACCAAACACATTCACATATGGCACCTTCCTTTATGACATTACCACCTCATCACTTCTTTATTTCTTTGTCCTCCACCTCAGGAATCACTTTCACCATGAATTTCGTCATTGGAGAGACCGTGGGACAACATACTTTTACTGGCCAGCTTACTGCTAACAGGTGAATTGCCCAGTGTGGGGGGGAGGGAGGGTTAGGTGGGGCCAGGCAGTATCCCCGCTTGACATCAGGTAGAGGAAGGTCTCCCACATATGCCTACCAAAAATCACCCATGAAACATGAAAATTGTGCAAATTATGACCCTTGCAATTACGCGACGTACCCATAAGTCGATGGGTGTAGCTGTGACAAAACATCGCGACATACCCATACGTCAATGGGATTCCTCGGGTTAGACACAGACGCAAGCCTTGGGTTCTTTAATTCAGGACCGGGCAAGAACGTATACCAAAGGAACAGGGTATAAACACAGGCTAACCAGTCTTACACGTATATTACCATACATCGACACACAGTACAATATCAAACAATACATGTGGCACTTACAAACTCTTAAGGTGCATTTCAAGAGCAACACACAGTACAGTAACACCTCAGGGACTACAAGTCTTACAATCACTGAATGTCTATGTCAAAGCGACACAATTTAACACAAGTTTACAATCACTTAGCCTCAGCATGAGTTAGCACACAAGTCCCTGGGGAAGAGTTAACACTGGGGGCACTGAACCTTCATATATAGGGGAACATACAGGTAGTTACAGGTGCACTAGGGGAAGAGTTAACCTTAAGGGGCTAAACCTTGGCCTGGGGAAGTTACATAGTTTAACACAAGCCCCTTGGGGAGATCAGTCCAGGAGGAATGACAATTGGACTCAAATGTTGATACTTCACTTGGGGAATCAGAGTTCACAATGTGGAATATTAGCACATGGGAAATATAAAGGCTCAACACAAATACAGTGAGTCTCTACCTCTGGGTGGTACACAGCTAGAACACAAGTTTACACAGGGGACAGGATTTCACACTGGAGGAGGTTCAGCTGATAGTTCTATGAATATTTAAAGGTCACTCACAGTTCTGTAGTGGCTCACACGGGAAGGTTCAGGTGGCGGCCCGGTGTGGGAGGGAGGCCGTCAGGGATGTGCTCTTGGGCCTTGTGGTAGTCGTCCGACGTGGGCAGCTGGGTGGCATGGTGAACCTCCTTCATGGTGCCTGAAGGGCAAGGATCTTGAAGTTACAGACTTGGAAGGTGCTAGGAATGCTATACTTAAGTACATACAGAGAAAGCATTACAGTGCAGAGATACAAGCTCTTAGAGCGCAAGGATGTGTGCTCTCAAATAGTTCAGTCTACCGCTTAGAACCCTATATGCATGATGACAACCCGATGAGAGTAAGAAGTCGCCTTCATATGGCACCACTAGCAGAAGACACAAGGCATCCAGTGATACTGTCATGACACCATGTAGCAGAGCTAATTGTTAGGGAAGCTCACCAGAAACACACCAGGCGAGAGCATGTTGCAGCAGCTGTCCGGCAGTGCTGTTGGATACCTAAGTTGCGGCCACTGATTAGTCAGGTAACAAGAAATTGCATCACTTAAGGGAGAAACAGAGGACCGATGGGTTCTCAGCAAATGGCCCAGCTACCTCAGGAAAGGGTGACTCCTAATAAGCCTGCCTTCTCGTATGTGGGGATAAATTGTTTTGGGCCCTTCCTAGTGAAGAGGGGCCAGTCCCAGGAAAAGAGATACGGCTGTATCTTCACGTGCTTAACAGTGCGAGCCGTACACAATGAAAAGCTGAACTCACTTGATGCAGATTCCTTCATAAATGCTTTGGTTTGATTTATGGCCAGGAGAGGAGCTCCTGAAAAGATTCGTTCAGACAGTGGCACTGACTTTGTTGGGGCTCAGCGAGAGATAAGAGAATCCATCAATCAGTGGAATGAGTCAAAGTAAAGGATCAGTTTCTTCTCAAGCACATCAGGTGGGAGTTCAACCCTCCTGCAGCTTCACATATGGGAGGGATATGGGAGACACAGATAAGAACAATCAGAAAGATTATGACCGTCATGCTAAGGAATCAATTTCTAAATGATGAGCAGTTAGAGACTGTATTCTGCGAGACAGAAGGAATTGTCAGCAGTAGGCCCTTAACCCTTTCGCGCACGGTAAGTTTTAATAAGTTTCACGGCTCAGGATTTTATCCCCCCCCGCGCTTCAGTGGCAGCCCGCGTGACGCAAATTTCACGTATTCTCGCCTCATTTTCGCCACCCAAACCTCAAAATATTGCCATGAAACCTACATTGTCTTATTCGCCGATGATTGTTTTAGCTGACAGGCAAAAAAAATAAATAAATAAAAAGTACATTAGGCCACCGTGAATAAACATTTCGGAACATGCATCTCACTTCCCAACATCGTCGTTCGAATGTTTTTCATCATACAGAAAAATGTTATTAGAAGTTTTGATAGAGAATTTCATTAGCTTTCAAATAAGGTTTGTCCGGTTGTGATTTGATTTGTAGGTTTCGAGAAAATAGCCAAAACTAAAAGCCATTAAAAAAAAAATCAGGGACCTCTAGCTCAGAAGTTTTCTCGCCCACCTCATGTTTTTATTACATAATCTTATGTAGAATTTCATGAGCTTTCTCCTGATAACTGGTTTATTTTGATACGCCTCATAGTTCCCGAGTAAATCGCACAAAACTACAGGGTATTCGCGGCCGAGGTGCACTTTCCTCTTGGACGGACAAAAACCGTTATAATTCCGCCTATGTAACAAGGACTTTTCATTATATAAATTACATAGGTATGTTTTATTCATACGTAAAATTCACTGATCTTTATCATGGTCCTTACAGGAAATCGATTAGCCCAATAGTTATCGAGCAAACGGAGGTCAAAGGAAGAATACTTCTCCGAGCGGTGACAGCAAGAAATAAACACTCGCTTCGCGTGCCTGTACCCTAAAAACAGCTTCCCATGCCTTTCCCTTTTTATTTCTTTTCAAGTACTGATGTTTACTGTTATATTCTTCCTCATGATGTTGTCAAAACATCAACGCGACTATTACCTGGACCGAAAAGAAGAACATACCTTCAGGTTCACTCTCATTTATTCCTGTCTCACCCATACCTAAATACAGTATTTTCGCTTGCTAGTGGTTTTATTTTGTCTTATTCAAAGTCTATCTGTGTCTGTCTGTAAAATGTACGAGGGTTTCACTTTTTATATTGCTATAAGAATGTCAGCATCACCTCTAGTCTTTGACATAGTAACTGATAATAAAGCTGTACTTTCTGGGGAAAAAAAGAAGTGAAGAATATAGAGGTATTGTAGCAGGTAAATACATACAAATAAAAAAAACTTCTGAAAACTCACTTCCTCCAGGGGTGTTGAGTTGCTGGCAGGACCTTGTGGGGGTTGAAGAAGAGGAGTTATGTAGTGTGTGTGTGTGTGTGTGTGTGTGTTTAGGTGTGACTGTGTGTGTGTGTGTGTGTTTAGGTGTGACTGTGTGTGTGTGTAGGTCTGACTGTGTGTGTGTGTGTGTGTGACGATCTCTCGAGAGTACAACGCAACTCAATCTATGGCACACACCAAGCTCGTTTCTGAACACAGGCAGCATGTTTCACGTATTTTCACATCAGTTCATATGCATTTATAACAAAAGTAACAAATTCCGTTTCTAAAAACCACCTCTAATACTCCCTTCCTGACTATGGCATAACAGATAACACTTGCCCCTTTCAAGTCAATGACTATTACCATATGTAAAGGCTCTTATGTGTATTTTTCCAATAAGCAAGCCACTATATATATTTCACACAAATATACAGTCAAGGCTTCACTTTTTCATACGTATACAGCGCTCGTCTGTCAGGAGGTGTGAGGGAGGAAAGAGTGGTGTAACCCCGCCACAGTGAACCCTTTATCGCTGGTAGGCCTAACGGCTGATAACGAACACCAGTGCTTCTCTAGTTATATATCTATGTCCCACCAACATAATCATGTCAAAATATGCTCACAAATAATCTATTATAACACTGAGTCTAACAGGGGCTTTGCCTCGGGCGGGAGGAGGGAGAATTAGTAAGATTCAAAGGGACACACACTCGCGTAGCCTCACGGCTTGCCTGCTTGTCAGATACTGCTCTGCCTTGCTCCAAAACACCCCCCCTACACCCCTGACAGTGTGGCCAATGACTTGCCTCGGAAGAGACGCGCGGCTGCTAGAATGCACCCAAATTTCACGCAAATCGGCCAAAAACTTTATTTTTGGTTAATTTTTTCGCTTTAAAACGCGATTTGCGACCGTGTGTGTGAGCACAACCCATCGTATGTAACGCGAATCGCGTTACCGTGCGCAAAAGGGTTAACACCTGTGTCAGATGATCCCAAAGATCTAGAGGCTTTGACCCCAAATCACTTGCTCTTGTTCTGGCCAGGTCATGCTGCTCCACAGGGTAAAACGTGCAGGCAGGATTTGTATGGTAAAAGATGGAAACATGTTCAATTTATAGCTGATAATTTCTGGAAACGATGGGATAAAGAGTACCTACCGTTAGTGCAGTTTTGTCAGAAGTGGCTGGAGCCCCAAAGAATTTTCCAGATTCAGTGATGGAAGGAGGTACCTCAAAGCAGTGCTGGCCTCTGGGGAGTTACGCAGGTGTTCACTGGCAGAGACGGCTTGCTGCGCAGTGTAGAAGTGCGCACAGCCTACAATAAGTTTGTAGGGCCAGTGAAAATATATGTTTGTTGGAGGACAGCAGTACAGTAGGAGCCTTGAGCAGTCAGGACTCAGGCCAAAATAATGACTCCTGAATGAGAGTGTGCAACGTGCTCCGCTCTGCAAGGCTGAGTAAACTTGTGCATATGAAGTATTAATGTGTATTCTATATCACTACCTCAACTTAAGTGTACCTTCATAGTTTAGTATACTTTGTAACATTATTTGTGTTTTGTCGCTTTAGTGGAAATTTATGTAAGTGCTTGAGATGTGCCTTGTATTAGTAGTTTTTGTAAATGGCACATCACATGAATATAAAGTCTTTCTTTTTTGCAACATGATATTTAGTTTGTAGCGCTTGCTATGGTTTGCATTTTATTTGATAAGTTGTGCTTCAACTAAGGGAAAATAGCAGAACTTTTGCATGTACTGTATTTAGTTTATATGTGCGATCTCTTTTGTGTGCATACAAAGACTCTTGTTTATACGGGCTAGGCCTCATAGACAGACGACCCGCCTAATTAGAGCCCCCGCAAACTCCTACAAGTTGCCAGTGTTTGCCGGATCACTTAATAGTGTGGGGTCACTACCCACTCAGAGTTGGTGTACCTTCAATAAAAATAAAAAAAAACCTGTCGGGATTATTACTCATGCATAATGAGTACCAGTATTTTTTTTTCATCTTAGGCATTTTACTGATGCTCTAAGCAAGATTTATGCTGAAAAGTTCTCCACCAAGTTTACTAAAAGCCATGAAAGCTTATTGTGTGTTTTTGCATTCAGCACATTTTTATCAAGTGTTATGAATCTCAGTTGTTGGAAAAATTTATCATACAGTTTCCAAAGATCGTAATCTTTCATTTGGTAAATCTTGACATGATTCTATCCATTATACACTTAATAGCAAAAATTGTACGGCTGAAATCTTACGTGGCCGAAATCAGTGACCCGAATTTTTAAAGACGCGATAATCGTCTTGGTTTGAGAACATGTCTCAGTTCTGCTATACCCTGTAGTCTATTTTTCTACATATATTTTAGCTGCGCAGTCGACCACAGCACTATATTTTCCGGATTTATTGGCTGATTTCAAAAGGCGCAGGCGTCAGGTGCAGTGTATACACATCATCAGCGCCGCCCTGAGTCCCTGGTGGCAGGCATACAAACTACGCCACCCTACCCATTTTTTTTTTTTTTTTTTTTCGCCACCCTACCCATGAGAAAGCACCTCCATATGAACTCAGTGAGTTCATACGATCTTCGATTGTTTAAGTATTGTAGTATATTTCCTTCATTTGTTATGTAATAATACAATTTCCCATTTACCATTTTTCCTTACAAATATACATTCACCAACTAAAAACATGAGTGATCAATACTCAGGCAACATAATACTCGAATGTCCCTAAACTGCAATAGACGCAACCTTCCATTTCTACTATATTTTGATAAATAAGCCATTTTTTCTCCAGTATTATATGTAGATAACTCAATAAATATACTATTTTCAGTAAGGTAACACAAACATTGTATAACAGAGGAAAATTCAAGTTGACCCCACTTTGCACTATACATAAAGTTATCAGGCGAGCTTTGGCATGTTCTTCCAGTTTGTAGGGACTCCCATTGGAAAGAAGTGTGTTGGGGGCTCCATAATTTTCTGGGGATTAACCAGGGATTGAGAGGTCCCACAATATACCTCATGTTGGTCTGTGAAGTATCTGTGTAACAGCTGCTAGTGAGAAAACTGTTAAATACTTTGCATTGGTGCAAAAGTAAGGTTAAAGTAGATGAAATTCCTTTCAGTCGTACTGCGCAGGCTAGGGATCTATATGGGCTGCCTCCCGAGGTGAGGGGAGGTGTACAAGATTTATGACGAGGGTTGCTATGCGAAAGGCCTCTGATGAGAGCTGTGGTATAGGCAACTATTTTGTGATGAATATCCAATAAAGCAGAACCCAAGTACAAAATCAGGCATTTTACAATCCCTAACTGTATAACATCTTTGGATGTTATACAGCACCCTCACTGTCTGGTGAGGAGACTTTTAGGTGCCCTTGGGTGGTTGTCCAGCACTGGGCAGCTTTTAGCTGCTCACGGATGTCATGGATAGGGCATCCGTGGCTGCAGGCAGAGAATTCCCAGGGGTTAATGGGGATGATATTAGTATTTTCCTTGAGGTGGGTGTTGCTGAAAGGTTTGCGTGGGTGTGGGGCGTCGTCCTCTGTGTGGGGAATGTATTGACTGCGCCAACATGCTGTGGGGTGGAGCGGGCGGCTAGGAGGCGTCTCACCAGCTGGATGTCTTTATCCAGGTCTCCCGTTGGGTTATGTATTGTAAAATGTTCTCTGATGACACTGGGGAGGATCCTTAAGAGTGTTGAAGATGTGCAGTTCCCGGGTTGCTGCATCAATTTCCGGATATGCGGCAGTGATGAGCCAACTGGCCTGGATGAGGGTGTCGAGCTGTAATAAGGCTACGAATTTTCCCAAGGATGGCATGACTGCTTGGGTCACAATTTGGGTAAAGTTGTCCCATGTCAACTCCGGGACAATCTTTGGTGCGATGCTTGCCATTGCTTTGCCCAGGTGAGGCAGGGTAACTGCTATTTTCTGCCTGTCGTACTCGAATCCTATGTCCAGAAGCGGGTTGACCATGGATGGGTATGTGTCAATATCACATTGCTCGGGGTTGAATTTGGGCAGTTGCACGTGGGGTTTGGTCATCATTTTGTTATACTTTTTCTTCGTTCCAAGTTGTCGCTGACCAGATAAAGAGCCACCGGTAGCCACCAGCATTATGCAACGTGTTCAAAGTTCAACTACTTGCCCTTAGATCACGCCCACTAGCATAGGGTTCTTTTCTAGACCTGGTCTAGGGCACACAACTAGAGGAACAGGGCACAAAAACTCTGGTCAACCAACCTTACATGTATAATGCCTTAAATTCACACAGCACTGAACACAATGTAAATATAACAATGGCACAATACACTATACAGGTTTCAGGCACTTTCAGGACCGGAGGACTCTGTCTGGGCTACTGACGTCTCAGTTGCTTCAGGTGTCGGCCCGGTGTAAGGGAAGTCCTGTAAGGTGTGTCCTCTCTCTCTGGGGACATGGGACTACTGCCAGGGGGCCGAGTCGTCTAGAGTAGACTTCGGGGTGGCATGGAGAAAGGTCCTCCCCTTCGGGGGCCTCGGGAGTAAGTTCGGTCTTCGGGGCTAGGACCAAACAGGGAGAGTAGGCACGCTTGCCTGCGCCCACTTTGGGGAGGAGGTCATCGTCCAATGGGGCTGGAGAGGTCACGCCTCAGGGAGTCCAGGGACTGCGGTCTCCCTCGGGTCGGGTTGCCATCAGGGTCAGTCTGCGGTGTCCTCTCCTTTGGAAGTCCGGCAGTGGGTGGTCTCACCTGGGCGCTGGCTGTACTGCTCGAACACCATCGGTCACGATGGGGCCTTGCCAGACCACTTCCATGTGTAGCTCCTCCTGGGGGCTGCCTCTCTGGTGAAAACAGGAGGGGTGACCCGTTCGGCCGCAGGAAGGGTGGGCCAAGCCAGGGACGTTTCGTTTCGTTTCGTTTTTTAAGGCTTCAACATGCTTGCATGCGTTGGCCTCGGTCACCTAATGGTGGCTCTCCATGCTGCCCAATCTATGGAAGCCTCCCTGTTCAGTCCCTTAACCCTGAGGTCACATTTAATGACCTCGTCCCATGTCTTTCTCGGTCCACCCCTCACAACCCCTCCCCAGATATTAACACTTCTCACCTTCTGCACCCAAATATCATCCCCCATCCTCTCCATATGCCCAAATCACCTCAGCCTACCTCTCCTCATCACAACACCAATACACTCCAGTCCCATCCTACCTTTCAACTCTTCGATTGTAAACCCAGCCCCCCCAGGCCTTGCACTGCACATCCACCTAATCATCGTCATTTCTGTAAATTTAAGTCTGCGAATATTCTCTTCCTTCACTGCCCAGTCTCCGTAAAGGAAGTCACAGGGGGTGAGGGACGGTGCTGTCCGTTCCCTCCCTGGCGTGGCTAAAGGCCGTCGCCGAGGTCCCAAGGGCAGCAGAAGTAGAGCAGCTAGTGGCTGTCTCTCTCCTGCCGGTGTGGCTAGTGGCCATCACCAGGGCCCGACTTCCCGGCAGGACTGTGGGCAAGATGAGGCTATAGTGATACAAACTTAAAGTGGCGCGTTGGGTGGGACCGGACCCTGTGTACAGTGTTGCCACGTTTTCAATACTCACTCTCTCTCTCTCTCTCTCTCTCCTGTGGGATGTGCATCTCCAATTTTGTTTCTTTTATGAGTGACTTATAAACTTGTGCCTTCATTTCTTTCTTTTGTTTTTATTAAATATAATTAGATTTTTTTTTAAATATTATTTTTTACATATGGCGCCAGATGACCTCGCTGCTGCGGCGCCATGATTTGTTTTCTTTCATTCAATCAAAAGTCAGGCCAGGAGCAGTGTTGAGTGCATTGTCAGGCTGAGGGAGAGATGGAGGAAGGGAGGGAAGGAGGGAGGGAGAGAATGATTGAATGAATTGATGATCAATCAATTCATTCAATCATTCTCTCCCTTCCTCCATCTCTCCCTCAGCCTGATAATGCACTCAACTCTGCTCCTGGCCTGGCATTTTTT
>JAGKTI010010054.1:12496-29350 GCA_018397915.1 Birgus latro
TTTTCGTCTCTCTCCGTCCCTCTCTCTCTCTCTCATGGGGGATGTACATCTCCTTGGGGAGACATACATCCCCCAGGCTCCTGGCATGCCTGCTCTCTCTCTCTCTCTCTCTCTCTCTCTCTCTCTCATCTGTGGTATTTTAAGATACATTCTGGGCTATTTTCTTTTACATAATATTGTACATATTGTAAATTTTACTTTATTTTCACACCACCCAGGAGGTAAAAGTCTTGTGAGGAGTGGGCTGGCTGAGCTGTCATTCTGTCTGTGTCAAGGTCACAAATGAGTGTGACATTAGGAAGCTTTCCCCAGCTGAGACTGGGTCTGTCTGTTGCTGGTCACGAGGGTTTAATGCATTTTTTTTTTTTACTAAGAAATTGGAATATTTTTACTTATATTCCTGCACATTATCTGATAATCATAACTGTGATATTATTACCCACCCCAGAACTACATTTAAAGCAGATAAAAGTGACTACCTTTTTTTAGCAACGCTGTAAAATATGCCACGTTTCTGTATTGCCGTATAAATATTTTATGCATAATAAGTGAAAAAGTTGTTACATGACAGTATTGTGATACCAACTCTGACATATGGAAGTGAAGCTTGGACCCTGTTGGAAGGACAGAAGTCAAGAGTGAGAGCAGTGGAAATGAGTTATTTGAGAGGAGCATGTGGAGTCACATGGAGAGACAGACTGACAAATGAGGAAGTGAAGAAGCGTTGTGGTGTGCTTGAGGACGTGATGGGAAGCGTTAGGAGAAGCACGTTAAGGTGGTTTGGGCATGTGGAGAGGATGGAGAGTGAAAGATTGACGAGGAGAGTGTATGTGAGTGAGGTGGAGGGGGCGAGAGGGAGGGGGAGGCCGAGGATGAGATGGAGGGATGGAGTGGAGAGGTATATGAGAGAGGGGGGTGTGAGTTGGGAGCGTGGTAGTGAAATGGCAGGGGACAGAGTGACATGGAGGCGATTTGTTTGTGGCCACCCCGTTCGGGATTGAGGCGTCTGGCAATAGATAGATAGATAGATAGTTTTCTGTTCTTCCATATATTATAATACATACGATAAAATTGTATTCATATGTGTTTACTTTATTTGCGATGCCTTTTACAAATATAACAGCCATTTCACATCGCGGGTTTGGGAAACTTAGCAACACTGTACACAGGGTCCGGCCCCACCCAACGCGCCTAAGTTTGTACCACTATAGTGGCTGTCGTCTGTCCACTGGTGCGGCTAGTGGTTATCACTGGAGTCCTATTGGGCGAGGTGTGGCTAGTGGCCATCACCAAGGTCCTGTGAGGGGAGGGGACAGCAGACAAGGTGCAGCTAGTGGCCGTTACCTGTCTGCTGGTGCGGCTTGGGGCTGTCACCAAAGTCCAGCTCCCAAGGGCAGCTGCAGAAGGAGAGCGGGCGGTGGCTATCTCTCCCCTAGTGTGGCTTGTGGCCATCACTGGTTTCTGCAGAAGGGGGGATGCAGCTCTGGAGTGGCTAGTGGCCATCTCCTGCCTAGTGCGGCTAGTGGCCGTCTCCTGCCTAGTGCGGCTAGTGGCCGTCACACGGGTGCTGTCTGGGACTGTGAGATCAGCCCCACCCCGAACCTGTTGAGCGCTGGTCCGGCTCGGGAGTAACCTGCCGGGGCTGTGGAGTTGATGTTGGTTTGTCTGAGGGTAAGAGGGGTGCAAGGTCAGGGGGGTACATAGGCCTGTGTGGCCCTAGCCCTGGATGCGCCTACCGGTGGCCTCTTTGTGGGGTGGGTGTCATACCCCCATTGTTCCTCCATGGGGTGGTTGTTGTGCCATCCCACCTGTGGTGTTCCCTCCTGTGGTGTTTCGTCGAGGTGGGTATTTCAGCTTTCTTGAAATCTAACTAGATACTGTCCACCCATCCTTCTCTTTTCTGTAACTCTATCGCAGATTAGTAACTCATGAATTTCTCTTTCTAAAACCAAACTACCTTTCTGTTTCTACAAACTTTTCTAGTATCTTACAACACTGGTCAGTAGTTTAGTTCTTTCTGATCGTCAGTATGGGTTCCGTCAGGGACGCTCTACTGGGGATCTTCTCACCTACCTTTCAGACTCCCAGTCATCCTCCTTTCGGGACTTTGGCCAAAGCTTTGTCCATTGCACTTGACATCTCAAAGGCTTTCGATCGAGTCTGGCATAAATCTTTGATTTCCAAACTGCCCTCTTACGGTTTCTATCCTTCTATCTGTGCCTTCATCTCTAGCTTCCTTTCTGGTCGTTCTATAGCTGCTGCTGTAGACGGCCATCGTTCTTCTCCTAGACCTATCAACAGTGGTGTTCCTCAGGGCTCTGTCCTATCACCAACTCTCTTTCTTTTATTCATCAATGGCCTTCTAAGCTGTACATCTAACCCTATCCACTCATATGCTGATGATTCCACCCTTCACCTTTCCATTCGATTTCCGCAACATCCATCTCAGCAGTTACTTCAGCAAACAAGGGATGAGGCTATGGCACACCTACCTTGTGTCTACTTGGGCAATACCGCGCACTGCGGATCGAGCGAAAAAAGCTCGGCCAAGTAGACAGAGATCAGCTGACCAACCAAAACATTCAAGATGGCGGAGGATGCTGCTCAATCACTGATTGAAGAAATTTATTTGATGAAGTCTGTATGCTCAAGTGTGAATAAAACTCCACTATAACACATTAATAACCACTTTTATATACGTGATGATGATGATGGGAGGCCTTATACTTCGTCTTGGCTTTGAGATAGGTGTTTCGTCACCAACACGTTCGTAGAGGTTTTACGAACAAACCTATAAACTAGACACTATACCCAAAGACTCTTTGATATTTCATTACTTAACACAATGAATATGGTGAAGTTCAGCCTCCTCATAGGAGTGAAAAAAGTCCACAGTTGGAGCACTTGTAGTACACAGTTGAAGTGGCCGCCATCTTCTTTGTTTACAAACAGTGGAGCGCGCCGACCGATCCACCTCATTCTTTCGCTCTCTTCGCCCAGCGGGCGGAAAAACTTGCACGCCGAGCAATTCCGTCTACCAGCGAAGCGCTCCGTAGCGCCCCGTGGCGCTCGGCCAAGCAGACACAAGGCTAATGTCTGACTCGGCTCATATCTCTGATTGGGGTAAAAATAATCTTGTTATTTTTAATGCATACCCACTAATGTTTAATAATGTCCAGCTCTGTCCTGCATCATCCTTGAACATGCTAGGGGTTTCATTCTCTCGGGATTTGTCTTGGAAAGAACATATTACATCTCTTGTGAAATCTGCTTCCAAGAGATTAGGTGTGCTGGGCCGACTCCGAGCTTTCTTTACCCCTGCACAGATGTTGACCTTGTACACGGGTTTTATTCGCCCGTGTATGGAGTACAACTCTCAGTGTGGGGAGGCTCCCCACATGTGGTTCTTCTCAACAGGGTGGAGTCAAAGGCTTTTCATCTCATTACCTCTCCTCCTCTTACTGATTCCCTTCAACCTTTGTCTCTTCGTCGCACTGTTGCTTCTTTATCTCTCTTCTATCGCTACTTCAATGGTCACTGTTCCTCTGAACTGTCTGCTTGCATCCCTCCACTTCTACGACGGGCACGTAGTACCTGTCTAGCAACAAACTCTCATCCCTTTTCTGACCAACTCTCTAATGCAAGAGTTAACCATTACTCCCAGTCCTTCATTTATGCAACTGGTCAACTCTGGAACTGTCTCCCTCTGTCTGTATTCCCTGCTTCCTATGATCTCCAATCTTTCAAACGCAGTGTGTTCAGGCATCTCGAAATGAATGGATCTTGAATTTGGCTCTCTTTTGTATTGTTTTTACTTTTTCTTGGAAGGAACAGTATGCGGGCCCATGGCCCTTGGTTCCTTCTTTTTTGCATTAAAAAAAAAAAAGTTTAGTGGATTCTGTGCTACGGTGTCATTCCCAACTTAGAATACAACTCACAGAAATTGTAATATGATTGCTGTCTGGCAGTTTGTGAAGCGTATTATACAGAGAATACTTGTTTCGGCAGTATGTACAGTATACTAAAATTGGAAAGATACAGAGATTAACATGACCCCGGTGCAAAGAAAAATGTGTTGATGATTTCAGGGAAAGAGAAATGTTCCCCTCAGCTAGACCTTATTAGATCATAAATTATAGCCCTGCTAGGTAACAGGATGGCGCTACCCCTCCCGGCATGGCAGCTGGGCGTGGTTCGAACTCGTGGCCCCACGGTCCCGCCGCCAAGTCCAACAGACCGACGCTCTACCACAGTCCAATGAGCTACCCTGCTCCCTATGTGTGGTTAATTAGATGTGAGGTTGTTGTAAATAATTCTCCTTTCATGTTGTATCTACCTCATTCCCCTCCTGAGGTGAGAAAAAAAATCATGTTTTTGACGGTTAATGTCATATAGAATTCTGTGGTACAGTGGTAAAGTGTTCATTTTCATACACTGAAGAACGAGGGTTTGCGCCCGGCCAGGGTGATAAACTTTGGGAGCGTTCTTCCGACCAAGTAATGCTTTGGCGGACATAAGGGGTGCTGTGGTTGAACCACTGTCGCACACTATGCAGTATGCTTGCACCTAGTCGGCTTGTTTGGGCTACTACACTTGGTTCACAGACTACACACACATCCAAAGCTACTCCGACACAACAATCACACTTACAGGCACTTCTCACCCTACATACACTGCGGAGCAATACATGCTGGTGGAGTGGAGCCTGATACGAAAGAATGTAGGGAGAGCTGATGTGGCCCAACTTCATACGATTGACTAGACTTGCTTCCCGAATCACAGAATGTAACGCTGGGAAACTTATCTCGCGATTATTCCTGCCTATAGTCAACAGGTGGATACACAGGACTTTTTTCTTTTTTCTTTTTCTGATTAATGGTGTCAACTCCCCAAAACAAAATGGTCCCGGGCGGGTTTTAGGATAATCTTTAATCCCAATGCAAATGGTTTCGTCTTGACGTTCTCTTTCGGAAGGACTCAAAAAGACTCACAGACTACGCACATATCCAAAGCCACTCCAACACAATAATCACACAAGCACTTCTCACCCTACATACAATCTCTGCAGAGCACCACATGTTGATGGAGTGGAGCCTGATAGGAAAGAATGTAGGGAAGTCCGGGTCTAATGTGGCCGAATCTTCATACGATTGATAAGACTTGCTTCCTTGAATCACAGAATGTAATGCTGGGAAACTTATAAGAACATAAGAAGAGAGGATAACTGCAGTAGGCCGGTTGGCCCGTGCTAGGCAGCTCCTAGAAGAGTAACTGAACTACTAGGATGAGATAAGGACAGCAAAGAAGAAGGGTCCCCCCCGCCCTCCAAACCCTCCAGCCGAAGCCGGCAGGAAAAAGTCAGAAAGAACACCACGCAGCATAGAAAAACTGGCGTGGACATTTTATAGGAAAGTGTGAAAGGAGAACAAAGACTATCATAGTGTAACCTGAAAAGGAAAAAGTATGAATTAGTATTGGTTATAAGATTTTTTTTTTCTTTTTCTATACCCACCCCTTATTTGTCATATGCTTATCTAGCCTATGCTTGAAACTCACAATGGAAGGGGCAGCAACTACTTTACTAGGAAGCTTATTCCATTCATCTACTACTCTATTACCAAACCAATTTCTACCTATTTCCTTACTGAAACGGAATTTTTCTAGTTTGAAACCATTACTTCTAGTTCTATCCTGTATGCTCACTTTAAGTACCTTGCTAATATCTCCCTTGTTTATACCCTTCATCCACTTAAACACTTCATTTAAGTCTCCCCATACTCTACGTCTCTCTAATGAGTGCAGATTTAGTCTTTTCAGTCTGTCTTCGTATGACAGGTATCGAACATCATGTATCATTTTTGTCATTCTTCTCTGTACACTTTCTAACGAGTTAAATTGTACCGCGTAGTCTAAATGTGGCCTTACTAATGCTAGATAAAGTTGCAGTATTACTTTTGATGACCTATTGCTCACGCTTCTCGAAATAAATCCTAGGACCCTATTTGCTTTATTTCTCGCATTAATAAACTGTTGCCTTGGTTTGAGGTCGTTACTAACCATGACTCCTAGATCTCTCTCGCATTCCGATTTACTAATTTCTTTGTTATCTAAGCTGTATTTAGTATCTCCAATGGTCTTGCCTACGGTAAGTACCTTACATTTTTTAACGTTAAATTCCATTTGCAAAGTTTTAGACCATCTGGATAATATATCGAGGTCATTTTTTAAGTTATGGCAATCGTCAGTCGAGTTAATGATACGCCCTATTTTTGTATCGTCGGCAAATTTGCTGATACTGCTAGTGATTCCTAAGTCTAGATCATTTATATATATAACAAATAATAAGGGACCGAGTACTGAACCCTGTGGTACACCGCTAGTTACTAATCCCCATTCCGACTTAGCTCCATTTATTAATACTCTCTGCTTTCGTCCTTTCAGCCAGGATTCTATCCATTTTAAGATATTGCCGTCTATACCGTGTGCTCGAACCTTCCTAACTAACCTTTCGTGTGGGACCCTATCAAACGCTTTACTGAAGTCCAGATAAATAATATCGTAAGCTTTATCGGTATCTACTGCCTCATAGACCTCCGAGAAGAATGACAACAAGTTTGTGAGGCAGGATCGTCCTTGCCTGAATCCGTGCTGACTTTCATTTATAAGATTAAATCTTTCTAAGTGTTCTCTAATCTTATTGGCCAAAATTGACTCTAACATTTTTCCTACTATTGACGTTAGACTTATCGGACGATAATTCGACGCAGATGCTTTATCACCCTTTTTAAAAATGGGCACTACGTTTGCGGTCTTCCACGCCTCGGGAACTTCTCCTGAAATTAAAGAGTCATTAAATAACGTTAAAAGTGGCTGACATAATTCTTCTTTGGTTTCTTTTATAACTTTTGCATATATATCATCCGGACCTGGCGATTTTTGAGTTTTTAACTTATTAATTTCTTTCAATACGTCCTCCTTACTAATGTTTATTTCACTAAGAATATTTTCCGTATTATCGTCGTATATATTCGCTGCTTGAGGGATCAGGTCTAGATTTTCCTCGGTGAAAACTGATATGAAATAATTATTTAGGATGGAGCACATTTCTTTATCTTCACTGGTAATGTCACCTGATTCTGTTCTGAGTGGTCCTATCCTATCTTTATTTTTCGTCCGGTACATTTGGTAAAAACCCTTGGGGTTTTCTTTCGATTCACTAGCAATCTTAATTTCATAATTTCTCTTTGCCTTCCGTATCTCCCTTTTTACTTCTCTATTTAAAATCGCGTACCGGTTACGTAAGTGTTCCTCTCCGCGTTTTATTTTTCTATATATTCCTTTCCTTTGGCTTATGAGGGATTTTAATGTTGTTTAACCATCTCGGTTCCGAATTTTTCGCTCTAAACGGTTTTGAAGGAATCTATCTATGTATCTTGGCCTCCGTGTATTATATTTACTAATCTCGCGATTATTCCTGCCTATGATCAGCAGGTGAATACACAGGATTTTTTTTTTTTTTTAAATTCTGATTAATGGTGCCAACTCGTCAAAACGAAATGGTGCCGGGCGGGTTTTAGGACAATCTTTAATCCCAATGCCAATAGTTTCGTGTAGACCGACGTTCTCTTTCTCTCGGAAGGACTCAAAAAGAAGAAAATGCTTAGGGCGGCTTTCGTCTCCTAACAGCCAGAATATATAATCTGACAGCTTCCATTACATCCACAAGAAATAATAAGCAAAATGATATTGTGTCAAAAATTCGGCAAGTACCACATCCCACTACTGGACATTATTAGATCTGCACAGTTAAAACGAGGTAAGAAACGCTAGTCTGAGAACGGCACACTGGGTGGTTCTTGGGATGCAAGTTAGAAGGCACAACTGCAGTTCATTTTGATGTGTTTTTTGTTAAATAATTTGTTGACACCATCGCAAATGACCCCCAGGAGAGGAGAGAGTAGTTACGTAAGTGTCTGTTTATATCAGTTGCCCAACGCCTTAGTCCCAAAAGGGGTGGCCACAAACAAATTGCCTCCATGTCGCCCTGGCCCCCGCCATTTCATAAGTGTTTACTTGCTTACTTCTGGTACTTGGTTTACCTGGTGTTGTGTAGAGGTTGATGCCTCACAGTTGGGGTGGTCCACCGCTGCTTCCGGTCGTGGTGTCCCTACTATTTAGGTCCACTTGGTCTGGTATGGAGTTAGAGGCTGCCCAGCAGTTGGCTGTGTAACCTGGCACCGGGGGTTCATCTGGCAATGTTTTCAGGAATTTCTTGAGTCCAGCTTTGAACTTCTCCACCAGGCACCCTCTTATTTCTCTCATTTGTTTGGGGAGTGCATTGAAAATTTTTGGGCCCTCATGGCTAGAGATGTACCGATGTATCAGTATCGGTGGTATCAGCCCATTTTTAGAGTATCGGAATTGGTATTGGCTGATTTTCTTCCGATACTACTGATACTTGAAAGGAATTTAGTGCGTAGCATGTCACTCACTGGAAGTTATTTTGTTAAACAGAATTTGGATGTTTTTTAGGGATGAAAAATAAATTATTGGCAATATCCAATTACTTAGTATCATATTTTGAGTACATGGTGTGTAGTAATACAGTACATTCTTTGGTAATGAGCCATATCTGCCACCATGGACATGTGCAAGACAGGTTGGTAGCCTCGCATCAGCGGCTCAGAGCCCTGCCACAGCCCTCAGACGGCAGGCACCACCCTCCCTCACTATCTACACACAGTCTTCTGCCTGCGTGAGTTACGGTTTCACAGTTTTAATCATTTATAATTTTTTCTTATTGATACGTATAGTTGTTTAATTTCATCCGTATTTTTATTTACATCACTACATCATGATAAGTTTCGGTATAGGTAGTAGTATCGTTATTGGTCCAGTTTTGTGGTATCGGTATCGGTCAAAATTTTGGTATTGGTACATACATCTCTACTTATGGCCCATGCTGGATGTGAGTAGTGTCGTGATGCACCCTGGAGCTCTTGATGGGAGGCCTTTTCTAATGCATTTGTGTCTGGCCTGTTTATTGTTATAGGGCTGCAGTGTAGAGGATGTGAGGTCTGGGACCAGGTTTTTTTAGGACCTTCCACATGTAGATGGTCCAGTAATGGTTCCTTCATCTCTGCTGGGAGTACAGACCCAGCACTTTGAGGTGGTCCCAGTGGTTAAGGTCCTGCTTCCCTCTGATCTTTTTGGTGAATGTCCTTTGCACTGCTTCAAGTCTCTGGATGTCGCTTTTCCTGTGTGACAACAGCTGGCTGCAATAGTCCAGTGTGGGTGTACCAGGACTCTCCAGAGGGTCAGCATTACTTTAGGCTTCCTGGAAGTGAATGTTCGTATCATCCAGCCCAACATCCCTTTGGCTTTCTTCACAGTTTCCGTGATACGGTACTGGAAAGTGGCTTCGCTGCTAAGGTGTACTCCAAGGCATTTGACGTATTTCTGTGGGTTAATGTCCTGTCCGCCTTCAGTATTCAGAGAGGTTGCCTTTTTGATTATGTGATTTGGGCCACATCTCAGTGTTTCATATTTGTTCACGTTGAACTGCATGTTGTTCTCTGTAGCCCAAGTTTAGGCTGCGTTGACATCGTCCTGCAGGTAGTGCACTTCCTCTTCACTGCTAACGGTATGACTGATGGTGTCTTCAGCAAATGAGAAGAGGAAAGAAGAGCCCACTTTTTTGTCATTGTCACCCAGTTGTGTTAGGAAGAAAAATTGGTGTAGTGATTCCAACTGTTTTTTTTATCTTATGATTAAAATTTGATGAGCCACGTCGTATTTACAAATTTTCTATTGTAATGAAGGGTTTTTACAGAATAACATACATAGTGGGCTTTTTTTTATTAATTCTTTACCAAACGGATGTGGCCTTTCCATATTTTCTATTGAAGTGAGTCTTTTGCAGGGTAATTTGCATGTCTTCTGGATTACCGTGCCTAGTGGTTAGAAACTTACCTGTGAAGGCTGTTATTTAGTGTCAGTGTGTGTGCGCACGCACACATCTGCTAAGTCACGAGTGATGACGTCATTGGAAGGTTCCTGTGGTAAGCAACCGGGAGCCTTGGCAGTTCACGTCGTAAAGCCGGCCGGGTGAGTACTGTTTGTCTAGTTCCAACATTTTGGTAGCAGAGTGTGGTTCGAGAATGGCGTCGTGTTTGACCAAGTGGCCTCCAAAATTGGAAAATGATTCTACATATGAGAGCTGGAAAAAAGACATTGGCATTTGGTGCGAACTAACGGACCTAGCAGCAGAAAAACAAGCTTTAGCTATTCACCTGTCATTGTCTGGGAGAGCGAGGGTGGCGTCCTTGCAGATTGAAACAGATGTTTTAAAGCAGAAGGATGGTGTTCAGACCCTGCTGAAGAAATTAGACGGTATATTTCTCGTGGACAAAGGACGTCGACAGTTTGCAGCGTTTTATGAGCTATATAACTTCAGAAGAGCCAGTGATATGAACATTCGGGAGTTCGTGACAGAATTTGAGCATGTTTACTTCAAATTTACCAGGACATGGAACTGCCAAATTCTGTGATGGCTTTTGTGCTCTTAGCTGCATGCAGACTTTCAGACAGTGAACGACAACTAGTGATGTCCGCGATAACTGAGGTGACATACGAAAATATGAAATCTGCCCTGAATCGTATTTTTGCTGGTGAAATTGGCAGGCAGAACGAGGCATCGGTGTCCGCCCGGGAGGTGAAAGACGAACCAGTATTTTGGAGTGACGAAGTTGAGGGTGACGAAATGCTTTATGCTAGAGGTACTCGACGAGGACGGAGAATGTTGCGGGGTGGTGCAATACGTGATCGACGTCAGGGTAGTGGCCGATGTTCAACCGTTTCTGCTAGAATTCCCCAACGCTCATCCACCGGCAGGAGGCAGAACCCACTTGGGCCTGACGGAAAGGTATCGAAGTGTTTCGTATGTGATTCTAGATTTCATTGGGCATGTGACTGTCCGGATGCATACGAAAACGACGGCAGTCGAGAAGAGAATTCTGAAACAGTGCATCTGTCGTTGTTTATGGGCTATGTGGATGATGCCGCTAGTAGAGGTAAGTCACAGACTCTAGTAGAAGAATCTAAGGGATGTGCTCTTCTAGACACAGGGTGTTCTACAACTGTATGTGGAGTTGAATGGATCAATTGCTATCTAAGTGAGCTCACTGATTATGAACGTGATGCTGTAAAAGAAGAAGCGTCATCCTCAACGTTTACTTTTGCTGATGATGTCACAGTTTCTTCCCTCAAACGTGTTACTCTGCCCTGCTACATTGGAAACACGCGTTCTACCATCGTGACTGATGTTGTGGACTGCAATATTCCCTTGCTGTTGAGTAGACGTTCCATGAAAAAAGCAAAAATGTTGATTAACCTTGGAACTGACCAGGTCAAAATTTGTGGAACTATCATTGATTTAAAGTCCTCATCTTCAGGCCATTACTTACTTCCAATTTCCTTATGACTAGATCATGAATTTTGTGAAACAATCATGTTGGCAACTCGTGGGGGTGATGTAGAAAAAACCGCTTTGAAGCTTCACAGGCAATTTGGACACCCAACATCGGCAAAACTAATTAAACTGATCACAGACGTGGGAATTAAAAGTCCAAAACTGGAACAGGCTGTCAAGGCTGTATCTGATGCTTGTACAGTCTGTTGCAGATTTAAGAAAGCCAAGCCCCGACCCGTAGTCAGTTTGCCCATGGCATCTAAGTTTAACGAAGCCATAGCCGTGGATTTAAAAGCTTGGGGAAGGCATTATTTCTTAGTCCTTGTTGATTTGGCGACCAGGTATTGTAATGCAATATTAATCGCAGATAAGTGTGCGCCCACCATTATCAAAGGAATATTTCGGAGCTGGATTGTTGTGTTTGGCACACCTAGAAAAATTCTTACATACAGTGGCTGTGAATTCAATAATGCAGAAATGTGAGCATTGGGAGAGGCCTTCAATATCAAGATCATGACAACGTCTGCAGAGAGTCCTTGGAGCAACGGAGTCTGTGAGCGTCAAAATGCAGTCATTGGTGACATTGTTAGGAAGATAATGGCTGATAGCCAGTGTGAATTGGATGTGGCCTTGGCATGGGCAGTATCGGCAAGAGATGCTGTCACCAGCTACTCAGGCTTTTCTCCTAACCAACTTGTTTTTGGTCAAAACCCTGGTCTGCCTAATGTGTACGCAAATGATCCTCCAGCCTTGGAACCTTCATCACCATCGAAAATTGTGAGAGACAACTTGAACGCTCTTCATTTAGCTAGGCAAGAGTTTATAAAGACCGAATCAGATGAACGCTTGGCTAGGGCTCTGCGGCACAACGTACGTTCGAGTGACCTAAACGACATCCGGAATGGAGATGAAGTCATCTACAAAAGAAATGACAGTCATGAGTGGCACGGTCCCGGAATTGTAATAGGCAGAGATGGGAAACAAATTCTGGTGAGACACAGCGGTGCATACGTGCGAGTGCATGTATGTCGTCTAGCGAGAGCGCCAGAGCAAGATACTACAGTTGAAAGTGATGTCAGCAGTGATGAGAAGAAAAATGTTGTCCAGGAGATGCCTAATGACGATCCTACGCAAGTGTTGAATGACTATCCACCAGATGACGAGTCGGAAGATGGTGTGGTCCCAATTGATGATCCTCCCACAGTTTCTGTTCCGATTAATCAGCTTCCCAAAGTTTCTGTTGGTCAACGTATAAAGGGAATACATTCAGAAAGTGGAGAGTTGGTGTCTGGAAGGATTATAAGTCGGGCAGGTAAAGCCACTGGAAAGTACAAACACTGCTATAATTTGAAGAGGGACTCTGATGGCAGCATTGATTGGATAGATTTGGAGAAGGATCTTAGCGAATGGGAAGTGGTTGATGATGACACAGAAATGCTTGTTCTTTTCAACTCTGAGGCCGTATTATGTGCTAAGGAAAATGAAATTACGAATTGGCAGAATAATGATGTGTATGAGGAAGTAGATGATGTTGAGCAAGGTGCCATAATGGTTCGATGGGTTGTGACAGAAAAACTGAAAAATGGAAAGCCTATTGTTAAGGCCCGCTTAGTCACCAGAGGATTTGAGGAAGACACAGTGGATCTCCGAAAAGACTCGCCTACTTGTTCAAAGGAAGCAGTGCGTTTGGCACTTTCTTTGGCCTCCACCAACCAGTGGGATTGCCACACTATGGACGTGAAAGCTGCCTACCTGCGAGGTAATGACATTGAGAGAGTTGTTCATTTACGTCCTCCGCCTGAATATGCAAATGGTAAGTTATGGAGACTAAAGAAAACTGTTTACGGCCTTTGTGATGCTGCTAGGCATTGGTATCTGCGCGTAAAAGATCAGTTGTTGAGTCTCGGAGCTAAAGTATCATCACTGGATTCAGTGCTGTTCTCTTGGAGCAATGGTGGCAAAGTCGAAGGCATTGTATGCATCTACGTCGACGACTTCCTTTGGGCTGGTACACATGAGTTTGAACAACAAGTGATAAATCGGTTGAGTCAAATATTCCTCATCGGCAGTTCAGAATCAAAAGCTTTCAAATACGTTGGTCTCAATGTCATCTCCAACATCGATGGCAGCATAACGCTCGACCAATTCCAGTATGCTTCATCCTTGAAACCAGTCACGCTGAGTAAACATCGTGCAGCAGTAAAATCTGGGAAGCTGTCCGAGTCTGAGAAAAAGGAGTACCGAGCATTAATTGGACAACTCAATTGGATTGCCACATACACTCGGCCAGATATTGCCTTTGATGTGTGTGAGTTGAGCGTGAATAGCAACCGAGCTACCGTAGCGGATTTGCTTAGACTCAGTAAGGTGATCTCAAGGGTGAAGACTGACAACATGAAGCTATACATTCCAAGAATGGGGCCGATCGAGGACTGTCATATAGAGTGCTTTTCGGATGCCACATTTGCCAATCTTGTAGGCAATGGATCTCAGGGAAGTTTTGTGATCTTCCTACGAGATGCTAGTGAGGCAAGATGTCCTATATTTTGGCAGACAAGGAAGATCAGGAGGGTCGTCAAATCTACCTTATCTGCTGAGGCGTTGGCACTGCTTGAATGTTCTGAAACTGCTGTATATCTCTCCAACATATTGCATGAGGTTTCTGGATGTGGAAAGATCAAAATAAAGTGTTTCGTCGACAACAAGCGTCTGGTGGACGCCCTTTACTCCTGTAAGAGCGTAGAAGACAGGAGATTGCGCATTGATATTGCTGTGTTGCGGGACATGTTGGAGCGGGGGGAGATTGATGAGGTATCCTGGGTGGATACATCACAACAACTGGCTGATTGTCTCACCAAGAAAGGTGCCTCGACCGAGCGGCTGCGTGCAGCAGTCAGCCGAGACTAGAAAGTTTATAATACTTTAAGAGACATCACATATCTGTATGTGGCCGCAGACTGGGTCTTGATAGTAATTAAACAAAAGTGTATGTATTGAATACATAGTGTGTATCGGGTGTTGATGGTACTCACATAAAAGTCTATGTATTGGATACATAGTGTGTATCAGACGCAAATAGACCATCCAGCTTCGTCCTTGGAATCTTCTGTCAAATTAAGAAGAGAGGACGAGAGTGTTAGTGTGTGTGCGCACGCACACATCTGCTAAGTCACGAGTGATGACGTCATCGGAAGGTTCCTGTGGTATGCAACCGGGAGCCTTGGCAGTTCACGTCGTAAAGCCGGCCGGGTGAGTGTGGTTTGTCTAGTTCCAACATTTAGGATTTTGAATTTGTTAATATTCCACTGACATCGCCACATCCAGTGCTGGATGTCAAACTCTGCGAACACGTGTTTTACTTCTGACGCGATTTCCAAATGGCGTGTCCAGGATGTCTGATTACCTTGGTGGATTTGTGTATTGTTTGCAGTGATTTATATCACCTGCTTCTTTTAATAAGCAGCCATTTGCTTATCAAGGATACTACAGCCTGCAAGAAGTGGCATTCCATGAGTTCCTTCTGGCTGCAGCTGACCTTTATCCTCCAGCATATTAAGGTAACATCCTTCTACTTTTTTTTTTTTCCTGATAGTTCAGGTTCTTACTGAGTTGCATTTTGCCCTGATGGGTTTTGGATCTTCAATGTACTGGTAATACTTCATTGCAATCCCAATTAGGGGGAGTTACGTTTGGTTAGGATGGATTAGGTTGGGTTAAAAGTATAAGGGAGGGTCTGGAGGGGGCAAAGCCCCCCAGTTAGGCCAGGTTGGATTAGGTAGGTAAGGTTTGGCTAAATTGCTAAGTTTTCCATAGTTTTGCCACTTAATAGTTTTCATTTCCGCTTATTTGAGTAGCTACTGTATGTTTGATACACAGATGCATCCAGTCGGAGCAATGGTTGGTAAACAATGCAGGCAGTCAGAGAGATTGTTGATAAACACATGATGTGGGCGAACTGACCGCTTCCTTAAATATAAAAAAATAGGTATATTTTGTCTTCTCCCAGTCACTTCCAGCAGTTAAGTGTCTGTGTTGTATATGTACCAAAATTAGTTGCCTTGAGATACAGTAATGAGTTTGTAATAATATAGGAGGTTGTGCAATTGTAACTCATATTTCAAACACAAAGATGCACATAAATATACATGGTGTAGAGGGAATGAGGATCGTGTTGAAAGGAGCCTGATTGATTACGTGCTAGTAGAGAGGTCGATGCTGGGAATGGTTGCTAATATGAGGGCCGTGAGAGGACAATCTGGAGGTCTGTCAGATCATATGATTGTGGTATGCAAGATCAAGTTGAGAGGAGTGAGGTGGACCAGGAGAGAGAGGAGCAGTTAGGGAGAAAGACTGAAAGCTGAGGATCAAAGAAATGGCAGATGATTACAGGACCAAAGTAAGGGAGGAGTTAGACTCAATGAACTGGAATGAAATGGATCAGGACAGCCTGTGAAATGCATATAGGGATTGCTTAGTTAGAAATGCTAAAGCGATGTGTGGTGTGGCAAGAGTAACAACACTGAAGAAAGGTACGGCATAGTGGGATGATGATGTTAAGCGAGCAGTGGAGGAAAAGAGGAAGAAGTGGGTAGAGTGGTTACAGGACAGGGGTTCTATTGAAATAACTGAATATACTGAGAGCAACAAGCACGTAAAGAGATTAATGAAGAGGAAAAAGGAGGTAAATGATGATTTAGGGAGAAAAATGAATGCAAACTACTCTGAAAATAAGAAGTTATTCTGGACTGATGTGCGGATGTGTAGAAGTGAAAGTGAAAAGAAACGTGATGGTGTGAAGAATGTAGATGGTAGATTATTAACCCATGGGGATGAAGTGAGGGAATATTTTGAAAGCCTGATGAATGGGAATAGAGAAAGCAGAGCGGCTGTAAACATGATTGGTTTGGGGGATGTGCAGAGAAGGAATGCAGTGCCAGGAGACATGACGCTTGCACAGGTGAAGAGCGCTGTGAAGCGGCTGAAAAATGGGAAAGCAGCTGGGGTGATGAGGTGTATGCAGAGATGATTAAGTGTAGTGGAGAGAGCAGAATGAAGTGCTTGTTGGAAATACTGTATGTAAGAAGGCTTGGATGAGTGAAACTGCACCAGCAGAGTGGAAAATTGCTGTGATTGTACCTCTGTGCAAAAATAAAGGTGAGTGAAGTGATTGCTAGAATTATAGTGGCATAAGTTTATTGAATGTGGTAGGGAAGGTATATGGAAGAATTATTATAAAGAAAGTAAGAGAGATATCAGAAGTCCTAGTGAGTGATGAACAGGGTGGATTTAAGAGTGGCAGAGGATGTGTGGATCAAATTTGCAGTGAGACAGATAGCGGAGAAGGCTTGTGAGAAGCACCATAAAGTTTTTATGGCATTCGTGGA
>JAGKTI010010055.1:0-29347 GCA_018397915.1 Birgus latro
CTGACATGTAACCTCGAGGTACAACTTTGATGATGTCACGGTACAGTGCTAGATATTCTGGCCTCGCTGGGAAAAGTAGACCCGGCTCCTTGAGTGAGATATTCCCCAATAATTCCAAGAAGATTTCGTTAGGGACAATATCTAAACTCAGCCTAGCCTGAAGCATTTCTTGCATACCCAACTTAATTCTAAAATGATCAGCTATGATGTCAGACAGGGCGAGTTGAAGGTTAAACAAAGCCTCATACATCTTTACTTCATTCTCCAACTCTAAGTTCTTCAATGAATACAATCGTATGATACTGTAAGAAATATTTGCAGCCTTCTGTATCTTCAGCAGTGCTGCCTGCATATGTGACACATTCCTTATTGTACTATTCAATACCTTGGAATGAACATTTAATACTGACCTCACCTTCTCTGACATCGTCTCAAGGCTCCCTAATCTAGCATGAATGTCTTCAACCTGTTGTTGAGTAGCTGTTCCAAACAAAACATTGGCAAACTGCCCCAATATGTCGATCGCACCCCTTCTGGAGCGGCGACTCCATGGATGACCTGACATGAGATAGTCTCTATAACTGCTCAAATCCTGATATCGAGCATCAAATTCAATTTGAAATGCATGCACAGTATTCCGTAATGAAGCAACTAGAGCGCTGCCATTATCCATGTGGCCTATATTCCACAATATGGCATCACTCAAGTCGCGAGCCATGTGGCCTATATTCCACAATATGGCATCACTCAAGTCGCGAGCAACAGGTAAAGGTTGGAACAACTCCTCCTTATTAAGTACAAATGGAACTACATAGTTATTTCCTGTAATCATCAAACGACCCGCAGGTGAAAACACCAATCCCAAGTTGGCAGGTGTCTCCTCTCGTGGTCCTATCGATTCCAATTGGGATGGACTCACCCAAACCCAAGCAATCATCTGCAAGAGATTTGTAAAACTATATCCACAAGTTCACCTGACTATCATTTATTCACTTAGTAAAAACTACATGTCTCCTGTGTTGTCCTCAGTCACTTCAGTCTGTGTTTCAGTCACACCAGGTGCCTCTGCTTGTGCAGTCTGATATTCAGTAGGTCTGTCCATACACAACTGGTAGTCTGGGACACTAGAATGTGACCGCGGACTGTATCTACAAGGTGGCGTAGTGTGAGGTGTGGTGTGGTTTTGAGGTGAGAGAGTGGTGGCTGGCCTTGACTCAGTGGCGGCTGGCCGCAAACCCGCCGAGTTGCCAGTTACACCATTACCTGTAGCCTGACTTACTTGTGGAGGAGGCAAACTGAAGTCAATTTCAGGCCCTGGGGGTACATTCTTCCTCATTTATTTCCTCACCTGCATTTTCCCCTTCATCCCCAGTCTCTCCGCCTTCATGAATAGGATAAGCCATTCTTGCATTACGATTTTGCTTCTTCGTAATACACTCCTCCTTGACCACCTTCACCCTGTCAGTGTGTAAAGTGGTTACTTTCCCCCCTTGTATAGGACGAACCTTGATAACAGCATCATTTACCCGATCAACTACACGATAGGGTCCTGAAAACAAAGGTTGCAATTTCCTTGCCACCCCCCTGGCAGGAACAGTCTTCACATAGACACGGTCCCCTACCATAAGTGGTTTCATTATACGTCGCTTTGCCCTTCTGTTCTCGTTCTCTGTGCTCGCACGATCGAGAAAGTCCTGGCATCTTTCAAAAACCTTTGTTGCCATGGCGGCAAATAAATTTGGTATATCCTCAAGGTTGTACTTCAAAGATGGGTCCTGCACTACATGATAAGGCATCTGCGGGTCCCTGAGAAACAGCAAGAAGTAAGGAGAATCATGGATAGTCCGATTATATCCAGAGTTATAAGCCATCATAGCAACTGGTACCATTCTATGCCAGTGATTAGCATTCTGATCTACCATAGTTCGTATTATTTGTATGATGGTGCCATTTGCCCTCTCCACCAATCCATTAGAGGATGGGTGGTAAGGAGTAATGTTCACATGTTTCATATGCAACAAACGTGCCAATTCCTGAAACACCTTGTTAACAAATTCAGTTCCCCGATCAGTGACTAATTGTTGTGGAGTTCCGTAAACACAAATGACTCGCTCCACAAACACTCTAGCCACCTCTTCGGCAGACTTAGACTTTAATGGTTCCGCGATGAGAAATCGAGTCATCGCATCAATGAAAGTTAAGACATAATAATGCCCTTCCTCTGATCTATTTAATGGACCAATCAAAACCATGTGACACCTGACCCATGGGGCAGTGACGTCGGGGAAACGGAGAAGCGGGCCTGGGGTGTCCCCCGAACGCTTCGAACGTATACACTGGGTACACTGTTTGCAAAATTCCACGACATCTCTCTCCATCTGAGGCCAGTATGCAATCGCGCTAGTTAAAGTAATCTTGGTTCCACCATGACCAGATAACGGTAAGCAATGAGCTAGTCTAAGTGCAGAATGAACGCTATCTTCTGGGACTACAATTTGGAATACTTCCCCTATGCCAAATGACCGACTCTCCTTCTTATAGAGCAAACCGTCTGGCAACAAATGGAAGCAGTCTAACTTTGCTGGCAATTTTGGTACCTCCGTTGTCTCATTCCACAAATAACTCTTTAATCTACCCCAAACTGGGTGTGCATCTTGTTGTCGCCTTATCTCAGTGACATCCCAATCTATTGTGTCTATTTCCACAGTGCCTGAACTCACAAGTAGTGCAACTTCATCTTCATCACTAGACTGAGTCGTTCTCAAACGGGATAGAGCATCCGCTACGACATTCTGTTGTCCTGGTAAATATTCAACCTTGATGTCATATTCGGCTACCTGGATTTGCCATCTTGCAATCCTCCCTGAAGCCGCATTTACATTAAACAACCAAGTAAGAGGTCGACGATCGGTCTGAATCAATATCTCGTAACCCAAGATAAGCGGTCTGTTCACCTTCAACCCGTAAACAGTGCTCAGCGCTTCCTGCTCTATCGTAGCATAGTTCAACTCTGCCTTGTTTAGAACACGGCTGAAAAAAGTTAATGGCCGAAGGAACCCTTGATCATCTTTCTGTTGCAAAACTCCACCAATCGCCATACCGCTGGCATCCGTAGTCACCACAAAAGGTCTATCAAAGCGAGGAAAAGCTAGCAATACATCTTCCGCTAACTTCCGTTTAAGCTCACAAAACGCACGGTGTCCCTCCACACTCCACTCCACGCGCTGTTGTGTATTCTTCACATCTCTTTTTCCACAAGTAAGTTTCGTGAGTGGTGCCGCTATCTGGGAGAAATTTTCCACAAACCGGCGATAATAATTCACTAACCCCAGGAAACTTTGGAGTTCTTTCAAAGTACTAGGAACCGCAATATCTTGGATTGCACAGATTTTCTCTGGCTGAGGGTGTAATCCCTCAGTGGTGATGACATGACCTAAAAAGGATACTTCCTGTTTAAAGAAACTACACTTTGGCAATTTAATAGTTAGCTTTGCCCCTTCAAGACGTCCCAAGACCTAATCTAGGTTATGTACATGAGCATCAAATGTCTTCCCATAAATGATAATGTCATCCAAAAAAGTATGGGTTATCTTTCCCGTGAGACCAATCATGACTTCATTAATAATACGCTGGAAAGAAGCCGGCACATCTTTTAATCCAAAAGGAAGGTTACAGTACTCCCAGTGCCCTTCAGGTGAGGAAAAAGCCGTAAGAGGCTTAGACTCCTCATCCAAAGATATCTGGTGGTAACCCTGCTTCAAGTCTAAATTACTGAAGTACTTATTCTCACTTAACTGTGAAAGAATATGCTCAATATTGGGCAATGGGTAAGGATCTGTAACTATCTGCTTATTTAAATGTCTAAAATCTAAGCAGATCCGCAAACCACCATCCTTCTTAACTACTGGAACTAGTGGTGAAGAATAAGGTGAACGAGAAGGCCTGATAATCCCCTGTCTATGTAAATCCTCAAGTTGCTTACGTACTTGATCATGCCACTTTGTCGGTATATGGTATGGCCTACGGTTCACTACCAGTCCATCCGCACATATGTGATGATAGAAGTAGGGTGAGGTTGTAAGCGGGTCCTCGGGCAGCGCAAACACACTTGGGTGTTTCCTTATTAGCCTTTTTAACGCGTCGTTTTCCCGGCTAGAAGGAATGGTTATCTGATCTACCTCCGTGAACAGTTTCCGTAGTCTATCCTCACTCATTACACTAGTGATCTGATCTCCCTCTGGACTCACTTCCTCTCCCCACCTGACTTCTTCATAAGGGGATACAGTACCTACCTCAAATTCTCCATCTATAAATATCCGGTCAGGGGTTAAATTCGCATACGCGACCGTAAAACATGTTCCTTCCCCTGTTGCCCCATTATCCACTGGACGTACAATGCTGGACCACAACACTGCCGCAATCGAACTACCAGTGTTTGGCATAAACATTCCTACCTCCCACCCACTTAACGCTGTCTTTAACGTTATTGCTCCGTATGTGTAAGGTTCCAGAATGTCTGTCTCATTCGTGACACACTGACTTGTCACAAAGTCCGCTTCCTCATTTTCCTCGGATGAAGGAACTGTTTTGGTTATTACAAAGGAAGGATTGAACTCTACACGAGAAACACTCCCTCCCTCGGTCACCAAATCAAGTTCCTCTTCCCCGACTTTTATACATAGCGGGTTGGCAGTGATACTTAGGCTATGTGCGAATATAAAATCAACTCCCAAAATTATGGAAACGGCTGAGGGTAAGTCCCTCACTACCACAAATTCCTGATCATATTTTCTATCACCTAATTCTACCTGGAAATTCACCAATCCCAATATGTCCATTGCATCACTGCTAGTGGACACCAACCCACCGCCTCGATAAGGTCGGAGATCAGTATCAGGCCCTGACGCAATTTCATAGGTCTGTTGGCTAATCAAAGATTTACAAGCTCCTGTATCCAGAAGTATCTCACAATGTAAATTCCCACACATACCTTTTACCACCGCCAACTTCTCTACTTCATCACTCGTTGTGGCAATGACTAAGTTCCCCAAACCGATTCGTCCGGCTTTTTTTTTTCCTCCTCGGGTGACAGTCCTTTTCCAATTACACTGATCTGTACTATGTGTAGTACTCTGACATTCCCTGCATCTAGCTACTGTCTGTCCAGGATTATCTACACGGACTGCACAGTGCTCAGCTTAATGTCCCGTCATGGAGCAATGAAAATATTTAATCCTTTTCCTCTGCTCCTGTGACAAATGATCATATTTCCCCCGTTGGAGGGGCCTGCCCTCACGACACTGTTTGGCGAAGTGCCCTGGCTTCCCACACGTACGGCAGTCATTATTGTCACGGGAACTGGCACCGCGTGAACCTGGATGAGTGTCTGTGCCGCCACTCGCACTCGTACGATTTCTCGCCCCAGTGTTCGGCTGAACCTTTGGCCTAGGCGACGCACTAACACTGCCTGCACTCGGGTTCACACTAGCAATCGTTCCCTGTCTCTTTTCTTTCAATACATTTTCTTCTGACAGAGGCGAATTTGTCTTCTCTGCCCACTTGACTCCTTCCTTCGCTATCTCTACTGGGTTACGGTACCTGCTCTGGGGAATGTGTGCAACATACTGCTTAGGAAACATGTCCAAAAAATTATTAACAATAATAAGATCCACTGATTCCCGGACCAATAACTGTGCAATATCTCCCCCAGTACTACTCGAAGGGTTAGGATCAACAGGTGTTGTAGTCATTTTGTCAGAGTCTTCTGTGTCAGGATCGTCAGAAACAAAGCCAAAACCGACAAAAACAGAGTCAGAATCGTCTGAATCAAGTAATTCCTCAGCTGGGTTTGGATCGCCTTTCCAATCAGAATCACTCATTTGCAGAACAAATTAAAAAAGAAAAAATATTCACTATTCACTATTTCTTCCTTCCAGTTCCCTTAAGTTATTTCCTTTAATTATTCAGAGTTGGGAATAACAATTAATATCCCCACCACTGCTACCAGAGGTCGCAGCGCTGCTATCCCAACCGCTGCTACCAGATGTCGCAGCGCTGCCTGGTGCCGAAATGATATTTATCTCGGGAATATTATCCTCCCGTATTTAATACTGTGGTAGCATGAATCATTCAGACACTGGCAATGCGCAACTTGAGTCTTCACTATACACAACTATACACATGTACTTAAAACTGGGAACTGGATGAAGTGAAAGAATGATATGGCTTTTCTAGGCCTTAATTACAAAAAAGTATTCACAAGATATTTACATGCATAGAAACCATGAGGTATTTTCCCACCTCATTTCACTTCATATAAAGTTCTGTGCTAGAAACCGCACTAAAACATCTATACTCAATTCAATTTATTACTAACACAATATTAATTAATCAAAGCTCTCATAAAAGTTCTGTGCTTTAAATGCAATCTTATATATATAATCCTAAAATAATTACTAGTGCCGTTATAAGTAAAGCACTCTCTTTATTCACTTATATATATAAAGTTACACTGTTACATTAGTACAAGAAAAACACATTTAAACATTTAAAGTCTTTTCTCCTTCCGTTTCTAACTAGGAGTCCTTTTTACCAGTCCCAGACAACAGACAAATATAATAGCACTGTTCACAAGTTGTACCCGCGATTACAATAAGCTTGTACTTTTAACTCACTGTTAACAGAAGTGCTTTCATGTCGCCCCTGGAACTTTTACCCTCGGCTACACAGCGACGTCCCTCGCGACGTGTCTCCGCCCCAGTCAAGCTGCGTCGTCCCGTCACGGCGTCACCCAGAGCTCTAGCTAGCTCCAAGTCTCAACTGAGCTCCATACCCTATTCTGGCCTCAAGGGTTGCCGATGTTCACCAGCAGGTCACATGGTTGCGAGGTGGGTGATGGCCTCACCCACCGCCCTCATCCACACGTCACCCGCGTGTCATCCACCGTAGAGGCCTTAGCAAAGCGCTGCATCAGCTTGCATTCCCATGGCGCAAAGTCCATAGTCAGTATGTGTTCTTACACCCTGAACTGCATAGTCAGCACTTGTCTGCATAAACACCTAACCAACACCACCATCACTCCTCTTACTCTCTCTCCTCCTTTCATTTACTTTTACCCCTCAACCTCCCTTCCTTACTCCACCTCCCTATACTTATTGTTCGCAGCTATACATAGAGTCGACATCGAATTCCCTACTCTTTCTCTTCTGTCCGTGTTTCACTCTAAACTCACATCCAGCAGGTGTACTCGTCTCCACACCTGTTACAGCTGCGTGTCTGCTTGCATCTGCCTGAGGGGAGGCTTGTCGGCTTCCCGACAGTATTTTACTTCTGTATCTCAGTGGTATGTGTTTGTTGACCAGTAGGCTAGCTACTTCCTTCCACTTTAACCATGCTGACACCACTCTTGTTCTGACTGATCTCTCCACCCTTACTTTGCAGTCCAATATATCTCCTAGATAGCGGAACTGCTGCACTTCCTGTAGTGTGCCCCATTCACCTCTAGCGCATCCTCTGCTTCATCTCCCTCTGCCTCTCTTCTTATGCAGGCTGAGCAGCGGAAATTTTGCACTCCTCTCAAATTCTGCAGACCTGAACACCTTCTGTGGCACCACTTATTACACTCTGTGGACAACGCTGAGTTCACTCATACTCCTCTGCCACAGCATCCACATGGCCATTTTCCTGACTGAATTCTTTCTACTGGTTTCTTGCCTGTCACTTTACCTTTGTTTTATCCATATTTATTTTCATTCCCCTCTTCTCCATTCCATTCTCCATCTATTAAGCATTTCCACCATTTCTTCCTTAGTCTCCGCTGTCAGCACTAGGTCGTCAGCATACAGCAATTCCCACAGGCCTTCCCACCTACAGTCCTGTGTTGCTGCCTCCATTACTGCGTTAAACAGCAATGGACTGAGTGCTGACCCTTGATGTACCCCAACTCCTATTCCAAAATTTCCTGATGTTCCCGCTATTGTCTTGACTTTTGATCTTTTATCAATATAGAGAGACATGACATATGCAATGAGTCTCTCAGGCACATTCTATCTTCTCAGGGCCCACTCTGTAACTCTCCCTGGTACTCTATCAAAAGCTTTTTCCAAGTCCACAAACACATGGTATAAGCATTTCCTCCTTTGTTGAAACTTTTCCTGCAACTGTCTCATGATGAATATTGCATCTATTGTGGATTTACCTGCACAGCTATTAAGGTTAACATATTGATGGACAGCAATATCGTATGAAAAATACAAACAGCCTATTATGAACACTCAGAATATATTACGGAGCATATTGTGGGAGTTTTGCAGCTCTCACGCACCAGTCATCGTCCTGGTCCGTTTTGTTTCAGTATTGCCAGCCTGACGATGTGGTGTTAATGAACATGTTATTAATGTTACAAATCTTTATGCTTATTTTCATTTGGAATGACCAAATTCATAAAAAGATTTTTTTCAGTACATAGAATGGCAAATACAGTATGTGTTTGTGTGTGGGGGGGGAGGACAATACTGTATATGTGTGGTGGAGGTGGGGGGAGTGTAATAAGTATGTGATGTGGGTGTGTCATAATGGTAAATGTGGCTGTGTGCATATGTGGCTAAGGACATCCACGACTGATATATGTAATCTGTGCCTTTCACACTTGATGACACCTCAGTAGTAATTAGTTTCTTTTTATAAGTTTGTAGCTTATTACATAATTATATTATATATGATTATGTTTTTGAGGTGGAGCCTGAAATATCGTATAAAGACAAACACTGAAATGTTAGAAAAATGCATTGTGAGTGGCTAATACATGAATAACAATCTTTCACGAAGAGATATAACCGTAGGATAACATTCATTTAACACATAACTTTGTAGGTGCAGCATTTCTTATGCTTAGCTTATCGTATTTCCTTTGATCAGTATATTACGTTATACTATAGCTCTGAGTTCAGTAATATATCTGTTAAATATTGTACAGTAAGTGATGCCACGGTGGCTCACCCAGTGGATGTTCACTTAAAGCTTCATTGCACAGACAGCAAGTGCAGTTGGCCTATTTGTTATTGACCACACACTGACCAACATCTTCCTCAGCAGTTTTATTAAGTCTTTATCACGTTTGGGAAACAGCACCTTAGGTATGTCAGCAGACGGCAATATGTATATTGAGTTGGTGAGATGTCATGAGTTGTCATTGTGCCAGTCAAGGAAGCATCATATTTTCTTTCTTTCTTTCTGGTGTATCAGGCTCCACTCCACAAACATGTGTTGCTCTGCAGAGATCGTTTGTAGGGTGAGAAGTGCTTGTAAGTGTGATTGTTGTGTTGAAGTGGCTTTGGTATGTGTATGTAGTCTGTAAACCAAGTGTAATCAGCCCGTGTGTGCCGACTGGGTGCAAGTATAATTTATAGTATGCGACACTGGATCAGCTACAGTACCCCTTATGTCTGCCAAATATTTTGGGAAAAAAAAAAAAGTGCTATTTTAACTGAAAAGTTGCGTTACGAAATGCACATGAACGTGCCTAATTCGTGTATAAGTGCCCCCAAATACAAATCATGTCAGGAAGCAAAATATATAATACAGTATAGTGTTGTATCAGTTATATTCTCAGATAAGTTATATTAAGCCATTGAAGTTACCGTTAGGTTGTTATAGTGTATGGAGTAATATCCATTATAATCAGAGGATAATCAATACACACAAGATTTGTATAGAAGCCATTTATTAGTAAGAAGTCCACCCACCTTCCTTCTCAATCACCTCCCACAGTCTGTTTGGCATAGAGGTGACATGGGTTCCGTATGAGCTGCTGCTGGTTTGTGATGTGAGCATGGATGTGGGCCAGTAGTTCATATGGTGTCCGTTCGCTCTCAGGCTCCCAACAGTTAACCATATTTCTACTTACATTTTCGATGAGGTTTGTGTCTGCTCCCTTACTGGGCCAGTTGAGCAGCTGCAGGTCCTGTCGACCTCTAAACCATTCTGAGCCTCTTCTCGCCGTGTGGATGGGGCAGCGGTCCTGAACAAAAACTATAGGGCCAGGGAGGAAACAGATAGTTCCGCTCCTGGACTGAGGGGAGGAAAAAATCCTGCAAAATTTCAATGAATTTTTCAGCAGTGAACCTCCCCTCTATCCAGGTGATGTCACCCATGCCGTGGATGCATACCCATCCCCAGACATTGACGGTGATGTGCCCACATCTATCCTCCTCGTAGATGTTCCTAGTCATGTTTGCACGTGAATAGAATATTAACACATCGTTCAGATAGTTTCGTTTCTAATACCTTTGACGTTTCAGGAAAAGCCGCTGTTTATCAGGTTATGGTTCATTATGCACTATTTCTATGGTATATTGTATGGGGATTGTAAGGCTTAATAAAAAGTGGTGCAAGTGTTGGTAATATGTGTTCATCTACACGTACTGTTACTATGAATATCAATTGATCTGCAAATGTTTCATATTAAAAATAGTGATACAGTATAAGAGTATGTTGAGACTCTCTCACTCTCTCACAAACACACACACACAGAACTGATTAGAGAGGGTGAAAGAACAGTAGCTAGATATAGGCCAGAGAACAGAGCTGCACTAATAGTATGCATGACACTTCTCTTTATGACGGTTACCAGGTATTATGTATTCATAAAAATTAATGATAGAGAAGATTTTGGGAGCCAACAATACTCAAAAGCATATGTAAAAATTTACTGATAATATGTATAACAAACATACTTTTATACTATATCACTAAACAATTTTAATATTAAACATTTGCTGATCAATTGATATTCACAGTAACAGTACGTGTAGATGAACACATATTACCAATACTTGCATCACTTTTTATTAAGCCTTACAATCCCCATACAATATACCATAGAAATAGTGCATAATGAACCATAACCTGATAAACAGCGGCTTTTCCTGAAACGTCAAAGGTATTAGAAACGAAACTATCTGAACGATGTGTTAATATTCTATTCACGTGCAAACATGACTAGGAACATCTACGAGGAGGATAGATGTGGGCACATCACCGTCAATGTCTGGGGATGGGTATGCATCCACGGCATGGGTGACATCACCTGGATAGAGGGGAGGTTCACTGCTGAAAAATTCATTGAAATTTTGCAGGATTTTTTCCTCCCCTCAGTCCAGGAGCGGAACTATCTGTTTCCTCCCTGGCCCTATAGTTTTTGTTCAGGACCGCTGCCCCATCCACACGGCGAGAAGAGGCTCAGAATGGTTTAGAGGTCGACAGGACCTGCAGCTGCTCAACTGGCCCAGTAAGGGAGCAGACACAAACCTCATCGAAAATGTAAGTAGAAATATGGTTAACTGTTGGGAGCCTGAGAGCGAACGGACACCATATGAACTACTGGCCCACATCCATGCTCACATCACAAACCAGCAGCAGCTCATACGGAACCCATGTCACCTCTATGCCAAACAGACTGTGGGAGGTGATTGAGAAGGAAGGTGGGTGGACTTCTTACTAATAAATGGCTTCCATACAAATCTTGTGTGTATTGATTATCCTCTGATTACAATGGATATTACTCCATACACTATAACAACCTAACGGTGACTTTAATGGCTTAATATAACTTATCTGAGAATATAACTGATACAACACTATACTGTATTATATATTTTGCTTCCTGACATGATTTGTATTTGGGGGCACTTATACACGAATTAGGCACGTTCATGTGCATTTCGTAACGCAACTTTCTAGTTACAATGGCACTTTTTTTCCTTTAAATTTTTGGCGAACATAAGTAGTGCTGTGGCTGAACCAGTGTCGCATACTATAAATTATGCTTGCACCCAGTCAGCTTGCGCGAGCCAATTACACTTGGTTCACAGACTACATACACATCCAAAGCCACTCCAACACAACAATCATACTTACAAGCACTTCTCACCTACATGCAATCTCTGCAGAGCACATGTTGGTGGAGTGGAGCCTGATACACCAGAAAGAAAGAAAAAGAAAATATGATGCTTCCTTGACTGGCACAGTGACAACTCTAGACATCTCGCCAACGACATATTGCCGTCTGCTGACATGCCTAAGGTGCTGTTTCCCAATTGTGATAAAGATTTAATAAAACTGCTGAGGAATAAGGTGGACAGTGTGGTCAATAACAAATAGAACTACTGCACCTGCTGTCAGTGCAATGTAGCTTTAAGTGAACATCCACTGGGTGAGCCACTGTTTCGTTTCGTTTCGTTTTTCGAAGGCTGCAACATGCTTGCATGCGTCGGCCTTTTTGGATTGGAGCATGTAGCATTTTATGACCGGATGCCCTTCCTGATGTCTACCAATGACCCTTGGGTGGATTCGATCCTCCGACCCTACAGCCAGAGCGGAGCGCTCTAACCCACTGAGCCACGGCTGCTACTGTGACATCACTTATTATACAATATATAACGTATATATTACTGAACTCAAAGCTATAGTATAATGTAATATACTGATCAAAGGAAATCCGATAAGCAATGCATGAGAAACGCTGCACCTACAACGTTATGTATTAAATGAATGTTATACTGTGGTTATATTTCTTTGTGAAATATTGTTATTCATGCATTATGCCACTTACAATGCATTTTCTAATATTTCAGTATTTGTCTTTATATGATGTTTCAAGCTCCACCTCGAAAACATAATCATATATAATATAATTATGTAATAAACTATAAACTTATAAATAAAACCTAATTACTGCTGAGGTGTCATCAAGTGTGAAAGGCACAGATTATGTATGTCAGTTGTGGACGTCCTTAGCCACTTATGCACACAGCCACATTTACCATTATGACACACCCACATCACATACTTAATACACTCTCCCCACCTCCACCACATGTATTGTCCCCCCCCCCACACATAATGTATTTGCCATTCTATGTACTGCATGAAATCTTTTTATGAATTCGGTCATTCCAAATGAAAATAAGCATAAAGCTTTGTAACATTAATAACATGTTCATTAACACCAACCACACTGTCAGGCTGGCAATACTGATACAAACGAACCAGGACTGTGACTGGTGTGTGAGAGCTGCAACGCTCCCACAATATGCTCTATAATATATTTTGAGTGTTCATAATAGGCTGTTTGTATTTTTCATATGATATGGCTGTCCACCAATATGTTAACCTTAATATTTGACATAACTTGAGGAACAGGAACCTCTATATTGACACTATAACGCACCAGAGTAGATATCGGGAATGGGGGTTTCAGTGGCCACCTCCCTTCCGACTGGTCTCCGCCACTGAACACATGATTACCTAAAACATTTACGAAAACATCACTGTGAGTATTGCTACCCCACGGCTATTACTGAAACGTAGAATGTTCATATAAGTAGTGTATTGTTTATTGGCTAACGTAATCCGTAAGGTGAGCTGGTTATGTGTTGCACTTGTATTTTAATACAGTATTAAACTGTAGGTAAACATATTATATGCAACATCATTGCTCATTAGCACAAACTGATAATGTGTGTGTGTCTACTGATAGGCAGCTGATGAGTTGAGAGAGAGAGAGAGAGAGAAAGTCGAGGTGGTGGAGCAGGCAGCATGTTGTCCGTTAACGAGAGACGGAGTATCCCTGCTTGGTGTAATTTGAAGTGTGTAATCAGTTGTCTATAAAAATAAATAATAAAAAACAAATAGGTTTATTATTATTTAGGATGCAGGATATCATTGACACTTTAATAAATATACTGTAATGGCAAAGAATGTATAACTGTTGAAGTAAATGACGTGACCCCACTTCATCCCCATTACCTTCACCTGCCAAGCTCCCTCTCACTCCCATACTTTCCCCTTCCCCGTACGTCCCTCCATTTTTGTGTGAACTTGCTCACTGTTTCTGAACCACAACTCAACTTGTGTCGTGGTTCACACTACAATAATAAGAGAAGAATTATTTTATATAAATCAGACTTTATGAACAACATAGTGCATCACTGCTCATTATCTCAAACAGTCACACAATATTTATTAGCCAATATCACAGCATAATACAGTAACCACATAAGAATATAACACAGCACAGAGGATGACGCTTGGCGATTTGAAAAATTCTCAGGCATGTTCGCTGGAAGAAGGGAAAGTGCCTTGGGAATGGAAGAGAGCAAATGTGGTACCAATTTACAAGGGAGGAAACAAGGAAGAACCCCTGAACTATAGACCAGTGTCCCTAACCAGCATGGTTGCAAGATTGTGCGAGAAGATTGTGAAAGATAGGTGGATAAAATATCTGGAAGAGATGAATATTTTGACTGAAAGTCAATTTGGATTCAGAAGTGGAAGGTCATGTGTTTCCAACTTGTTGAGCTTTTACTCAAGAGCAATTGATGTGCTACAGGAGACAGACGGTTGGGTGGATTGTGTATATTTAGATTTGGAGAAGGCCTTTGATAAGGTACCCCATAAGAGACTAATGTGGAAATTAGAGCATATAGGAGGACTGAAAGGTAACCTCCTGGAATGGATGAGAGACTTTTTGAGAGACAGACAAATGAGGACAGTAACAAAGGACAGGACGTCTGGATGGAGAGAAGTAACAAGTGGTGTCCCACAGGGCTCAGTGTTGGCGCCAGTAATGTTCCTGATTTATGTAAATGATATGGTAGATGGAGTGAACAGTTATGCAAGTCTGTGTTTTTTTTTTTTTTTTTCTGCAAGGAAGAAGGAACCAAAGGCCAGGGCCTGCATACTGTTCCTTCCAAGAAAAAGTAAAAACAATACAAAAGAGAGCCAAATTCAAGATGATGCAAAGATCTTGAGGAAGGTAGAGGCTGAAGGGGACTTTAAAATGCTGCAGGAGGATCTGGATAGGATACATGACTGGAGCCGGATGTGGGAAATGAAATTCAACGCAAAAAATGTAAAATATTGGAAATGGGTAAAAGCACCAAGAGACCATCACTGAATTATATGATGGGTAATGAACCAGTTACAAAAATGAGAGAAGAGAAATATTTAGGAGTGCTGGTTCAGGATACTTTGTCACCTGAAAAACACATTAACAAGATTGTTAGAGAGACATATAAACTCTTGAGCAACATAAGAGTGGCATTTCATTACATGAATGAAGAGATGATGAAAAAACTGATAGTGGCCATGATCCACCCCAGGTTAGAATATGCAGCAGTAGTGTGGTCCCCACACAAAAAGAAAGATATAAACAAGATTGAGAGAATACAAAGAACAGCAACCAAGATGGTCCCCAGTCTGGCAGATCTGTCATATAGTGAGAGGCTAGAAAGGCTGGATTTGCCATCCTTAGTGGAAAGGAGAGAGAGGGGTGACATGATTGCAGTGTTCAGGACCATGATGGGAGTAGATAAAATTGATAGAGAAGATCTTTTTTTTTTGGGACAAGAGAGCAACAAGAAGACATGGACTGAAACTGAAGAAGCCACGCTGCTTGAAGGACATCAAGAAATATAGTTTTCCGTATAGATGCATAGACCTGTGGAATAGACTGGACAGAGAGATCGTCCAGTCTAAAAACTTAAACGAGTTTAAAGCAAAATATGACTTACTGAAAAAAAGAGATGGTATATCACAATTAGGTAAATACATACACACACGCTGTTGCCACGTTAGCCATATCCCGCGACTAGGTGGTCCAGGTGGAAATATTGTCGAGTGTACAGCTTAGAAGGTCAGTATTGAATAAAATAGAGATAGTTGGTGATAGGACACAGCCGTGAGGAACACCACTGCTGATAATTCTAGAAGAATGATGGCCGTCTACAACGGTGGCTATAGAACGACCAGATAGGAAGCTAGAGATAAAGGCACAGGTAGAAGGATAGAAACCATATGAGGGCAGTTTAGAAATTAAAGATTTATGCCAGACTCGATTGATAGCCTTTGAAATGTCTTATGCCAGACTCGATTGATAGCCTTTGAAACGTCAAGTGCAATGGCAAAGCTATCGCCAAAGTCCCGAAAGGAGGATGACCAGGAGTCTGAAAGGTAGGTGAGAAGATCACCAGTGGAGAGTGCCTGAAAGGAACCCATACTGACAGTCAGAAAAAAGGTTGTGATAGGAAAGATGCTTTAAAATTTTTCTGTTCAGAATTGACTCAAAAACTTTTGAGACACATGTTGTTAAAGCAGTTGGATGATAGAGGGCTGGGAATGGTCACCCTTCTTTGAGACTGGCTGAATGAGAGCAAAGTTCCAGCAAGAAGGAAAGGTACAAGTTGATAGACAAAGGTGAAAGAATTTACCTAGACAGGGTGTAAGCACAGAAGCACAGTTCTTGAGGACAACAGGAGGAACTCCATCAGGCCCATATGCCTTGTTAGTATTGATGCGAGTGATGGCAGAAAATACATCAGCAGAAGAGATTTTAATGTCAGCCATGAGGAAGTAAGAGGGGAGAAGTGATGGAGGAACAGCACCGGAATTGTCTTAGGTTGAATTGGAGGAGAAAGTCTGAGTGAAAAGATGAAATAGGTACAGAGCCATCAGAGTAGAAAAGAGGAGGGAAGGATGATGAGTTAAAGTTGTTAGAAGGGTTTTTGGCAAGGTGCCAGAAGGTGTGGGAAGAATTTGAGTTGGAGAGTTGAGGGTATTTAGTATGTATGAAATTATTTTTAGCAGAGTGAAGAACAGACTTAGTATGATTCTGGTCTGAAACATGAGAAAAGATGTGATTTAGGGGTGAGTTGGCTCTGGTACCTTTTATAGGCCCTGTCCTTGTTGTGGGTAGCATTAGAACAAATGTGATTAAACCAAGGCTTTCTTGCATTAGTCAAACTGTTTGAGAAAAGAATGTATTTGTCCATGCCCGAGAGAATAACCATACTCAGATGGCTCCCTGCCATGGAAGCAATAATCATTCCAGGGAAAATCGAAAAAGTACTGCCTGAGGGCCTCTCAGTCCGCAGCTCCTAGGTGCCACTATCGACATTTCTTTGGAAGATTCACAGGCCGTACCGGGGCGATAGGACAGGTTAATGTAATCAGATTGTGTTTGGAGGAACCCAACGGAGAGGAAATATTAACAGTGTAAGCACAAGGATTAGTTTTAAGGAAGAAGTCAAGTATGTTGGAGCTTTCACCAAGGCAGTCATGGATACTGGTAGGGTGCTGTACAAGCTGCTGTAGGTCATTAAGGATTGAAAAGGTGTAGGCTTGTTCACCAGGTGGATCTCTGAAAGGAGAGGAGAGCCAGTGGTGGTGGTGGTGAACATTTAAATCTCCTATAATGGAGATTTCAGAGAAAGGAGAAATGGATAGAATGTGTTCCATCGTAGAAGGAAGATAGTCGAAGAATTTTTCATAGTAGAATTAGGGAATAAGTAAACAGCACATATATTTAGTCAGAGAATGACAGGAAAGCCGAACCCAGAGAGTAGAGAATTCAGAAGTATCAAATTCAGAAACACGAGGGCAAGATAAGTCATTGCATGCATATACACAACAGCCACCTTTGGCTTGAAATGAGTACTGTATAGGAAAAGTAGGACGATACAGGAAAAGGTTTGCTATAAGTTTCCTCAGACAGCTGAGTCTCAGTTAGGAAGAGAAGGTGAGGTTTAGAGGAGGAGAGGTGGTGCTCAACAGAGCGAAAGTTAGAGGAAAGACCACGAATGTTGCAGAAATGAAGAAGAAGTGAGTCAGACAGTGGTTGCAGGAAGCTTGTTGAGTCGTCACCAGGAGAGGGGGAGATGGTGTGGGCATTTATCCCCCCTCCCCCCTGGATTTCCTAATTTTGAAAAGGAAGTTTAGTGTGTACTGTGCATGCAGTTTGGTGTTGACAGAGAAACTTGTATTGGAGAGCATGCTGGTCTACTCTCTGTGTTACTGAGACACTGAAAAAGTTCAGCAAAAGGAGTTGGTCAGGAACTAGTCCCGAGGGCAGATGTAACGGGAGCTGCATCTCTCCAAGTCATCAGCTTTTCATCTACCTAGATATATAGAGAAAGGATGACGTGGAAGGATGGAGTAGAGAGGTATATGCGAGTGGGGGGTGCAAGTTGGGGGAATGGCAGCAAAGTGGCAGGGGACAGGCAACTTGGAGGCAGTTTGTTTGTGGCCACCTCATATGGGATTGAGGCATCTGACTATAGACAGATAGACAAAGTGTTAAATACAGTGCCAATCTCTTATCATGGCAAGGGATGGGGAGATACTCCACAGGCATATCAAGACCATGTTGGGTGGATTATCAACAGGATTTTGATGAATAACAAATGATAAATAATAAAAAAATATTCTTTTGTTCCTTTAGTTCCGTCTTTGGAAAATAATAAAATATTTACATAAATTTATATGTAGGTGGTGCCAGCCTTTCTCCTTTGTTACATATGTGGCTAATTACTTGCTTTCAGCTCCACTCATTTTCATCTACACATCTCATTCTCACTTTCAAGAAGTAACAAAATATTCTTTGTTCCTATAACTCTTTCTGTAGAAAATGATAAAATGCAATTATGATAAAAGCAACATCCAGACTTCCCCCTTCTAACCCAGAATTTTTTTGATATATCAGACATTATTCCGGATCGCACCAACAGTTTTTAAACTTTTCACTACCACTGCAGTACTGTACTGCAATATACACTCACTACAATAATTCATTCCATCATCCAATCTTACATTACCCCATGAGGAGCGTAGGAGCCCGGGGCTAGGCAAGTTGGTCCTGACATTTAAGATGAGAGTGACCAGCCTCACTCATCTCTGAGTGGCATTACGTGAGCAAATGCCCCAACAACCCTTTGGATATAAGCCTACACAGGCTCAATCTGATTGGAGTGCATAAATCACTCACTAAACCACCAGGATCCATAACTTGGGTACATGGTTACCACCCAGTGTAGTAAATGGTTTCCTGGTGCACAGGAAACCATTTGGCTTGTCACTCAGTGTAGAGTCACCCATAGGCAGAAGGAAGAGGAAAGAATGAAGGAAAGAAAGACAGAAGTGTAAAGTCACCTGTAGACAGAAGGAATTGGAAAGAATGAAGGAAAGAAAGACAGAAGAGGAAGGAAGGAAGGAAGAGAGGAAAGGGCAGACACCCAAAGCAGCACTACATCGAGTGAGTGGATGGTGAGTGCCCCCACCTACCACAGACCACAATAATCAGTTGGTATAATACATATAATAAGATTGTACTGTACACTGATAAACATGTCTTTTATTTACCTTATTGTGGTGAACATAGCTGAAGTGGTCAGGCAGTCCGGACTGCTTCTGGTTTTGTCAAATTTTTTCCGATGTACAGTAGAGTCTTCATACAACAAGAGTTAGGTTATACAGAGTCTCGTGCAAAATCAATTTTACTCTAAGACGTGACATGTATTTACATGTAAAATAAGGGATTGGGTTAGGTTCTTGGAGCCCCATATTGTTCATTAAAAATATGTTTAAATCTAGGTTATTATAATTATGTCTGCCGTAAGACACCCAAAACGTGTTTACATATGATACTCGCCGACCTGACACATCAGTGCATTCTTACTTAACCTAATGTACTAGGTTTGCCCCCAAATGCTCTCCATAAAAATTTTAACCACCAAGAATTGCCACAAAGCCTCTTGAAAGTCCTCTTCACCATCATGCAAAAACTTCTGATTTAATCAACACATGAATAATGGCCTCCAATTATCATGCATATTTCGCCAAGAATAATTTTTGGCGCACTTATTTAAAAAAAAAGTGTGAACCTGTTTTTGAAAGTCTTTAGTCTTCAACAATAAAGGAAAAAAAATACTGAAGTTGTCAGCATGGACTGATTGCATACTTCTCACTTCTCAGGTACACATGAATTCAGTAATCCTGAATAATAAACAAGTCAGCCAACCAGTATAATTTGTATGACAGTATACAGCAATTCACAAGAACTGAACTCACATCTTATCTTACCTAACTATTTATGTCAACACGTAGTGTCTTCACATACCATAAGAGCCAAATTTTCTCGACCAAAAACCGTCAGTTCATAAAGTTCGGGCAAAGTCCCCAAAAAAACACACACATACACACACACACACACACACACTCGTTTCACCAAAGGCAAAAACGAATTTTACTACTCTTCATCATAAATTTTTTTTCCCCCCCAACAAAGAAACTATCCACATCGTATACACACCCGACTCATTGTATCTGTCTGATCAGTTGCATTTAAGCTTCCACGACGCACACCACTTCATCCAACAAATTTACATTTTCCTTTGTAATAAATGCTTTTCTTGTGTTTATAGCACTTTCAGGGTGCAAAGTGCATAGGCATAACTAAAGTTAGTTTGGAACCACGTGCTGGGAGTTCCAAGAGGAAGTGAGGAGCAAGGAAATAAGGAAATGGACACTTCTCATCACAACGATGATCCACAGAACACAGGCAGGCTGTGGGCTGGCAGGTGGTGTGGGACATGGGTCACGTGGGTCGGGTTGGGTCGTGGAAGTCAGTCAGCGACTGACAAAAGCATAACACAAGAGTTGCAAACAAACACAGTCATCTGGAAATCCAATACCTAAATGCACCCATTTCCCACACAGTTTCTCTTGCGTAGTTAAGTGAAATTATTGTGCTATTAAGTAATTATGAGGGAAATTAAATGCCCGTGTTATTGTAAGATCGTTGTTTCCTTTTTTCTTAAATCAAAACTCTGATGTATAAGAATCTAGTCTGGTAGCTCCTTGATTCTGATAAAAGTGAATTCCGGTCTATTGAAGTGCGTTATATTGAGATTTTATTGTGTTTATGTAAATATGCGTGCTGGCAGTGCCAGCCCGTCTCCATGTTACGTACTGTTTATGTTGGCATGTAAGTCGACTCCTAAGATTCTGAGGTGTAATTCAGGTTTAGGCCTATATTCGCCAGATAAGCCGACTCCCAAAGTAAAGCAGTGTCTCTTCTATCTGACTGTCAAAAATTTGTTCAATATTTATTAGCCAGAAGACAACGGATGCCATTAGAACCAAAACAGCAAAAGTTTACAAGCACCAGACTCATTGTACTAATGAAATTCAGTATAAGGTTAAGATTCTAGAATTGGGTTTTCCAGTAACTATGTCAACGTCACGTCTCTGCTAAACTGTTGCCTAAGTTTCATTTGATATTATTGATAAACTGATAATTTTCTCAACTCAGTCTTTCATTCTGTATTATCTTTTTTAGTGAAAATGTAAATTTTTCAGTTATTTGTTTAGAATTTTCATTACATGACTGTTACAGATGTGGTGTGCAACCGATTACCATAGCAAAACTTCAAAACTCATATAATCTCTATCCATGGAAAGCCTATGCTAACAGTTTTTCAAATTCACTATCTCAAATAACTGTTACCCAGATGGCATTTGTTTATGTTTGTGGAAGGCCCCACGGCATGGGATACTTCTCACATTTTAGGTGTAAACACCGGTAATTGTGCAAGTATCGACGACTTGTTTTTATTAAAAGTTTGTCTCGGCTACATAAAGTAACCAGGTAAGTTGTACTGTGTATAAAACTTGGATCTGTCTTAAATGTTGCAGTACAAGACTAGCATTTTTTTTTTTTTTTTTAAGGAAGAAGGAACCAAAGGCCATGGGCCCGCATACTGTTCCTTCCAAGAAAATACAAAAAACAATGTGAAAGAGAGCCAGATTCAAATATTAGTCTACTTAGAATTAGTAGGCTACTTAATGACTAGACCTGCTGGAAGGGTCACTTCCCTCCTTCGATATATGCTGCAGCCTTATTTTTGTCTTTGCCATGTTTCAACAACTTTACGCTTAGCGTATTAGTCAACCCCTAGTTTATGAGAGTTTTTTATGCTTAAAATGCAGATTTATATCCCATCATATACAGTTTGTAGCTAGGTACCTGCTTTCAGTTCCACTCATTTCCATTTACACATCTCACTCCGGTAATGAATAGCTATATTCATAGGGCCTATAGCTGGATAGGTATTCAGCGTAGATGAGACAGGCCTTTTGTGGATTGATAACTAAAAAGAGTAGAAGCCATTGTACATTAGTTAGCACTCTCAGGTTAACACAGGATGGGAATTACACAGGATATTCACATGAGCATACCAGGGGTCAAGGCCAGGTGGCTGAGAGAAAGGAAGAGAAGAAAGAGAATGCAGAGTATGCATGCTTGGCAGTCATGTTTGGCGGCCATTTTGATGTGCATCACTGTGAGGACTTTCAAACATTGGTGCAAGGCAGTCTTTGTTTTGGGAGCCTATTTCTGGAATTTTTCCACACATGAATTTTTGTTTGCCATTCTTATTAATTATGGGTAGGGTTTATTCATCTGCTCAAATATAGAACCTGCCCAAATGTTGAAATTGCTGTATTGTTAATTACCTCGGAGTTGTAGAGTTGGCCATCATAAATATATTTCAATCTCATTAATGAGTAAGAGTAGTGGTGTATTGAAGCACACCATTGCCTCAGTTGTTTGAAATGTTAAGGGAAGCAGACGGTTGTTACTAATGTTTTTTGTATCTTTCTCTGATTTTTTTATGTTTTGTTACATTATATGAGCAATAGCTTCCCAAAGTTTGAGTAAATTTGGTCGATTAGTTATTACAGAAAAAAAAGTAATACTGTATATGCATAATACGTATTAAAAAAGAGACGCAAGAAATGGGAAATAAGGGGAAGTGTGTTCACCTGATCTCTGTGATATTTGGTAATTTTACTAATTCATTCATTATCTAATCTTATGTTGCCCCATAGAGGAGTGTAGGAGCCCAGGGCTAGGCAAGTTGGTCCTGACAGTTAAGATGAGAGTGACCAGCCTCACTCATCCCTGAATGGCATTTCGTGAGCAGTAAACCCCAACCAACCCTTAGATATAAACCTTCGCCAGCTCAATCTGATTGGAGCACTGTAATTACCCACTAAACCACTAGGCGCCAAAATTTAGTTATATGGTTACCACCCAGCATAGTAAATGGTTTCCTGGTGTACAGGAAACCATTTGGCTTGTCACTCAGTACAGTCACCCACAGGCTACTAATAAAACCCTTATTAATAAGTTGTCTTAAAAGTTTTTTAATATTCTTCACCATTTCTGCACAAAATAATTCCCCCAATGCCTTTGTATTTATCTCAAATTTTACCCCCTTTTTACCATGTTCAAAAAATCATTACAATCATGTTTGTCAGTCTGTGAAAATAATATATGCACAAAATGTTCCCCTTTCATTCCTCTTTTTGTAGGTATTTTGCTTTTTGTTTTATGTTCAAAATTAATAGTGTTACGTAACTCCAAACGACAGTAAGTTTAGTTCCGAGATATCACTCATTTTCTGTTGACTTGCAGTATCTGTATGATTAGAAACAGTTTTGGTACTTCTTTTTAATTTATGAGTTAGGATTAGGGATGGTTATGAAGAGGTAGAGGGTGTTGGAGAAAACAGTGTTGGAGAAAAAGATGTAGAAGGTTAGGGGTCGTTAGGTGAGGTGAGGGGGAGGGGGAAGTGAGGAGGGAGGCGGAAGTGAGGAGGGAGGCGGTGATGGTGGAGAAAGAGTTGCTGCTTTCGACACATTTTCCTCCTCTCGAAATGGCATCAAATTCTTCTCTGCTGCTTTCAGACATTGCAGTAGTTTATTAGATGGTCTCCCCATCTTCAAAAAGTGTCCAGAAACGATGAGAAATGGCCACGATTAGTGCAGACTGAGAACAGGTTGAGACCAAGGCTGGCATGTCTTACCTCTACCAGTGTCATATCATCTCTAGCATTTCCCCGGCTTGCTGCCACCCTCCACGCACACACACACTCATTGCCAGACGTGTGACATAATTTTTGCAGAAAAAAGGAAAAAAATTGGAAAAAAAGTGGCCGTATTATACATTGCATAGAAAATGGAGATTTCTCCAGGGAAGTTACCTCAAAATTGGAATTACCAAATAATTTTTTTGAAGGGGGAAGAATTGTGATATGACTATCATATTTTTACAGAGAACAAGTGATACTCGGAGCTATTTTATGGGGTAACGTTCGCAAAATGCCTTTGTCAGTCAAAAATCGGTCCCTGCTGGTGTTCTCTCCCCTTAAATTTAGCATATATCACCAGTTGACATTTGCTTCCTGAATTAATGAATTAACCATCCTCTGTTGAAGATGTCATGCTGCTCATATTTTACTGGCTGTCATAATGAGTGGATGTACTATGGATTACCAAAGTGTCAGTGCACAGGGGGTCTGATGCCTACCCAAAACATTCGAACAACTGTTGACATTACCAGCGTCTCATTGTATATGAACAGTGCCAGTCTGTATGTATAAACATAACATTTGTTATATGTTTGCAAGAGGATTTTGCTTGTTGGCGATATTTGACACCATCCGACATCAGGGCTACCAACGTGTGGTAGGTCGGACCCTAATATTTCAGTGACCTTCATTCTGTGGTCCCAAATGTTTCATGCATATATTGTGTACCGATACTATTGTGACCCATAATGCATTGCCTCATTCATGGGCACGCTTATGGCTGCACCTGATCTTGTATTTGTCACATGCTTTTCATATTCTGATTGCATTTTACCATCCAGTCCAAAAATTGAAGGAAGGAAGGGCAGCAGTTCTTCCAAAATGATCTGCTTTCCCATTAACACCTAAATATCCTTTGTGGCAGCAATTCTTCCAAAATGAAGGACTTTGCCAGTAACACCTTAATACCTTTTTGTAAGGCACACTTACTGAAGCAGATGTCAGGATTAATATACAGTATGTAATTTGTGTTGTAGGTGGGGGGATGCTCACGACTCACTTGATGTAGTGCCTCTCTCCGGTATCTGTCCTTTCCTTTCCTCCTTCCTTCTTTCCTTCCTCTTCTGTCTTTCTTTACTTCATTCTTTCCTCATCCTTCTGCCTATGGGTGACTTCACTCTCCTTCTTTTGTCTATCGTCCTTCATTCTTTTCTCTTCCTTCTGCCTATGGGTGGCTCTACACTGAAAATGGTTTCCTGTACACCAGGAAACCATTTATTACACTGGCGCAGTGGTAGCGTTCTCACTTGCCATCTGGTAGCCGGGAGTTCGCGCCTCGCTCAAGTTGCAAAAAGTTTCACTGACGAAGTGGGTGGTTACTGTCCCCCTTGAGCAAGGGGATGGGTGTGTGCGTGTGTGAAGGTCACAGCCTTGCCCACAGATCCGACCATATGAGCTCTCAGCTCTCTTCGGGGAGGGTAAAAGCTGACGATCACTACCATCAAGTGATCCTGACCGACCCGGTGAGTTACATAACCAAAGTATGGTGCCTGGTGGTTTAGTGGGTAATTTCAGTACTCCAGTCGGATTGAGCCGGTGGAGGTTTGTGTTCGAGGGTTGGTTGGGGTTCATTGCTGAAGTAATGCCACTCTGGGATGAGTGAGGCTGGTCACTCTCTTCTTAAATGTCAGGACCAACTTGCCTAGCCCCAGGCTTCTACACTTCTCATGGGGCAGTGTAGGATTGGATGATAAACGAATGAATGAATGAAAAAATATTTTTTTGTTGGTGTAACATGCAAATATATCACAAAGGGAGGAAATGCTACAGAGCATCTTATGATATGTGTAATATGACATAACATTGTATGTAGTAGTTTTAGGATTTTGCTAAAGTTTTTACTTTGTTGTAATCAGTCACCATACTTTCGTCTGTACACTAGGAGTAGGTAAGCATATGAAATTTCATTATAATTTCATACCATTTTCACTTGACAAAACTCCCATTCCTTCCATTATTGTGGCCAAGGTGCTGGTTAGGATCATAAGAGCATAGGAGGATAGCAGCATTACAGGCAGTTCCTGTAAGAGTACTATAATAAGTGAAGGATAATAAAGCTCATAGACATTTATGGAACTAATTCAAGGTCCTCTAAGTTTGAGTCATTGCATTCAGCCATGTCAGTATGGTTGATTTTCTTATCTAATACTTTCTAACGACAAATGAACGGTAGGACTCTCATATTCAGGTGATAGTTTGTTTTGACAAGGAAAATGTTCTTGCATTCAGGACTGTCTCAGTACTGTGCATGAGTTAATCTATGTTGAATATTTTAAAGGGTAAATTTTACAAAATATCTAATTTCAGACAATAATGGACTGTCAAGACAAGAATTTTATATTCTTAATAAATGTCAATCCTTAACCCCTGAAGTCCTATGATCATCTGTTGTTGTGTTTTGGTCTTAGTACATAGTCCTGTGATCATCAGTTGTCCACAAGCTACCAAAAACTGGCGTGAGGTATCCCTACCTCTTTGATGAAGTATAAGGAGCCCAGCCAATGGAAAGGTGGTGTCTGGCCTGATTGGTCCCCCTAGACATGGTGGGGAAGGGTACCCCCCATCCCACCATGTGCCATTTCTCCATCTCCCTCTTATCCATTGGCCCCTGTCCTCAGTGTCTCCTCCCACCCATATCACCCCACATACCTCATCCAGACCATATTGGTTGTGTGGCAGGCATATTCCCTCCTTTTTCCTCCCTCCTGGTGCTCCCCAGACTCCCTCCACCTCCCTTATGTCACAATCCACATATGTCACAATCCACAGTGTGGTAACCATTAGACATATGAGAGCGAAATATACATTTTCTGGTGTGTAAAATCATGCTCTTCGAATCAGTGAGACCAGAATTTACTTTGGTGCTCCCCCCCTTTCTCCGTATATGCATGGGATAATTTTTATTTTTGACATTCTTTGACGGTCAGTAGTGTGGTGACCATTAGACATATGAGACTGAAATATACATTTTCTGGTGTGTAAAGTGAAGCTCTTGAAATCTATTAGACCAAAATTTACCCTGGTGAAATTTGAAAAATTGGACCCTAAATGTGATTGTGGGGCCAGACAAGGTTGGGGAATTGTAGTCTTTAGGGGTTAATATACTGAAGTCACCAGCTGTAAGTGTTTAGTAAACCAAATAAAATTAATGCAAGGCATTGGTCTGGAGGACTGTTGTATGACTGGTGAGTCCTTGAATGTAAATCGTGACATTTCATACCTATTGGTTTTGATTTTCCCAAGAAATATTATAGTAATATCAGTGATACATGCCACTACATTGTCTCATAGTTTGATATGGAAGTGAAAGTAATGGTAACCAAAGAACTGGTGAAGGACTGACGGGCTCCCTTGGGTGATTTTTTTTTTTTTTTTTTTAATGCAAGGAAGAAGGAACCAAAGGCCACAGGCCTGCATACTGTTCCTTCCAAGAAAAAGCAAAAACAATACAAAAAAGAGCCAAATTCAAGATCCGTTCAATTCGAGTTGCCTGGACACACTGCGTTTGAAAGACTGGAGATCATAGGAAGTAGGAAATACAGACAGAGGAAGACAGTTCCAGAGTTGACCAGTTGCATAAATGAAGGACTGGGAGTGACGATTAACTCTTGCATTAGAGAGTTGGACAGAAAAGGGATGAGAGTTTGTTGCTAGACGGGTACTACGTGCCCGTCGTAGAGGTGGAGGGATGCAAGCAGACAGTTCAGAGGAACAGTGACCATTGAAGTAGCGATAGAAGAGAGATAAAGATGCAGCGGCAAAGAGACAAAGGTTGAAGGGAATCAGTAAGAGGAGGAGAGTTAATGAGACGAAAAGCTTTTGACTCCACCCTATTGAGAAGAGCTGCATGTGGGGAGCCTCCCCACACATGAGAGTTGTACTCCATACACAGGCGAATAAAACCCGTGTACAAGATCAACAACTGTGCGGGGGTAAAGAAAGTACGGAATCGGCTTAGCACACCTAATCTCTTGGAAGCAGATTTCACAAGAGATGTAATATGTTCTTTCCAAGACAGATGTCTAGAGAATGAAACCCCAAGCATATTCAAGGATGATGCAGGACTGAGCTGGACATTATTAAACATTAGTGGGTAATCCTGAGGAAGATTTTGTCGGGTTTAGAAGTGTCAGAACTGAGTTTTTGATGCATTAAAAATAACAAGATTATTTTTACCCCAATCAGAGATACGAGCCAAGTCAGACATTAGGTGTGCCATAGCCTCATCCCTTTTTTGTTGAAGTAACTGCTGAGATGGACGTTGCAGGAACCGAATGGAAAGGTGAAGGGCGGAATCATCAGCATATGAGTGGATAGGGTTAGATGTACAGCTTAGAAGGTCATTGATGAATAAAAGGAAGAGAGTAGGTGATAGGACAGAGCCCTGAGGAACACCACTGTTGATAGGTCTAGGAGAGGAACGATGGCCGTCTACAACGGCGGCTATAGAACGACCAGAAAGGAAGCTAGAGATGAAGGCACAGATAGAAGGATAGAAACCGTAGGAGGGCAGTTTGGAAATTAAAGATTTATGCCAGACTCGATCGAAAGCCTTTGAGATGTCAAGTGCAGTGACAAAGCTTTCGCCAAAGTTCTGAAAGGAGGATGACCAAGAGTCTGAAAGGTAGGTGAGAAGATCGCCAGTGGAGCGTCCCTGACGGAACCCATACTGACGATCAGAAAAAAGGTTGTGACACGAAAGATGCTTTAATATTTTTCTGTTAAGAATTGACTCGAAAACTTTTGAGACACAGGATGTTAAAGCAGTTGGACGATAGTTAGAGGGTTGGGAATGGTCACCCTTCTTTGGGACTGGCTGAATGAGAGCAAACTTCCAGCAAGAAGGAAAGGTACAAGTTGAGAGACAAAGGCAAAAGAGTTTACCTAGGCAGGGTGTAAGCACAGAAACACAGTTTTTGAGGACAACAGGAGGGACTCCACCAGGACCATATGCCTTTTTAGTATTGAGGCCAGTGATGGCAGAAAACACATCAGCTGAAGAAATTTTAATGTCAGTCAAGAGGAAGTCAGAGAGGGAAAGTGATGGAGGAATAGCACAGGAATCGTCTAAGGTGGAATTGGAGGAGAAAGTCTGAGCGAAGAGATCTGCTTTATCAGTAGAAGAAATAGCTACAGAGCCATCAGAGTAGAAAAGAGGAGAGAAGGATGATGAGGTAAAGTTGTTAGAAAGGTTTTTGGCAAGGTGCCAGAAGGAGCGAGAAGAATTCGAGTTGGAGAGTTGGGAACATTTAGCACGGATGAAATTGTTTTTAGCAGAGCGAAGAACAGACTTAGCACGATTCCGGGCAGAAATATATAAAAGGTGTGATTCAGGGGTGGGTTGGCTCCGGTACCTCTTATAGGCCCTCTCCTTGTTGCAGACAGCATTAGAACAAGCGTGATTAAACCAAGGCTTTCTTGCATTAGTCAGAGGATATGAGAAAGGAATGTATGCTTCCATGCCCGAGAGAATAACCTCCGTAACGCGCAAGGCACACTCAGATGGCTCCCGGCCAAGGAAGCAATAATCATTCCATGGAAAATCAAAGAAGTACTGCCTGAGGGCCTCCCAATCTGCAGCT
>JAGKTI010010056.1:0-29346 GCA_018397915.1 Birgus latro
GCAACTGCTGGAGGGCAGAGTCGCCGTCAGGGTCACCTCACGGCAACCTCGGGCTGAGGATGTCACTGGCAGGACTCGGCGCCGGCGGCTCGGCTGGTGGGGCCTATGCTTCGGCTGCTGCCTGGGAGGGGTGGGCTGGAGGGAGCCAAGGCCCTGGATAGGGCCTTGCCATGGCTCTGATAAGGGGTCTGCCCTGGACTTGCCTCCTGGAGGGGAGGGAGTTCGTCCCACCTGGCCATAGGAAACAGGGTGGCCAGGCAAGGAACCTCCCCATCGGGAGATGCTCTAGGAGCAGAGGGTGAGGAGCGGACGATGTCCTGCTCAGCCTCCCCCATGCGGACCGTGGCCTGCACGGCGGTACCTCGGCCCCATCAGACCACAGGGAAAATACGAGTCGGGGATCGCTCTACCCTGCCTTCTGAAGGGGAAAGGGAGTCTCCTGTAGGGGAGGAGCGGACGATGGCCTGCTCAGCCTCGTGCCCAACAAGGACGATAGCCTGTGTCGTGGTCCTACAGGAGACAGCAGCAGAGGGACGGATGATGGCCTGTCCTGCCTCGTTCCCGACACAGATGATGGCCTGTGTAGCGGTGCTGCGGGAGGAAGTAGCCGAGGGACGATGATGGCCTGTCCAGCCTTGTACCTGACACGGACGATGGCCTGTGTCGCAGTGCTACTTTGGGGGGAGACTGCAGGAAAGGAGCGGACTATGGCCTGCTCAACCTCGACCCGACACTGACAATGGCCTGTGTTGCGGCCCTGCAGAGGATAAGCAACTGAGGAACAGACGACGGCCTGTTCTCCCTCGTTCATGGCATGGACGATGGCCTGTGCCACTACGTTGCATGGAGTTGAGACGTCAACTCCACCCCTGATCTGGCAATTGGAACTTTTCCCCGTGCCTAGGTGTTTATTCCTGCTACCTTGGTGCAGTGGTGGCTGGGAGCTAGAGGGGTGCCAGGGATTGATGCAGGTGAGCCGCTCTTGCCCGGAGCCGCTCCGTGTCGGCTGCGCACCCCTGGTGGTCCTTCGTGGGCTGGGGGTGTTGTTGTCGTTTGCAGCCGATCTTACTGACTCACGCATTTCACATCGTGTGAATAAAAATGACAATTTTCCCCCAATACTGTAAATGTGCTGGTTTTACTAAACTGAATACCAGCAGATTAGTTTGTTTCTTGATAGTGACAGGTGTGTAGGGGTTGTTCTTGGGCACATGCAATAATTTGTCACTTGGTCTAGTGTTGTGCTACGAGGGGTTGTATTTGGCAAATTTTCTATGTTCTTCCCCTTTCTGTATTGCTTATCCATCCACTAACTGTCCTCTTCTCGATGTTAAGCTGCCGGGGTTATCTGTCTTACTGGAATATTTGGTAAATAAAGAGCAAGAATCTGCTTGCACTGATGAGCTGCAGTATCGTGTTGATGATCTATCTTGCTTAGCGGCTAGCGCTCACGGGTTTTACCGCATAAATATTATCCTACATAAATATCATCCAGCACAGAGAATTCTATCTATCTATCTATTGCCAGACACCATAATCCCGTAAGGGGTGGCCATTTGACTTTGAGTTATTTTTTTTTACGGGGAGGGGTACTAACCCTCCACCAACCCACTTGTTGACACGTAGGGAGCACGTATGGTTCGGTTATATGGTTACCACCCAGCGTTGTAAATGGTTTCTTGGCTTACAGGAAACCATTTGGCTTGTCACTCAATGTAATGCCACCTGTAAAGGAAAGAAAAGCAGTAAGAAGAGACAGGAAATACAGGAGAAATAGGAAGAAAGGAGGGCAGGCACAGAAAAAGAATGATAAAGGCTAAGGAAGAAGTAGGCAGCACTACATCAAGTGAGTGGATGATGGTCGCCACCACCTACCACTATAGAGAATTAAATGTGGATAATAATATATATTTAGATGTTTATTTTTCTGATTTGATTGCACTTGTTATTTCGACATTACCATTATCTGTGGATTTTATTTTATGGGACAATTTCCTTCAGTATTGTTGATTTAGGATGTAAAATAAGTATTATAAGAGTTTCTCCGCATTTTAACTCTGAAATCGTTGAGCGATAGGGCGTGCGTTTCACATTCTTTCGTACGGCTAAGCCTCAACTTTAGTATATTATGGTTTCTTCTTCCGTAATGCAAGATATACACGGTAAAAACTCATATATATGGCTTTTTGGAGCTGTTTACCTAAATACTGCTCTTTCTGGTGTCCATTATTCAAAATATAACTAGGCCATGGCAGTTGCCAGATACCACTTTCTGAGCGAAAGGTACTGGGAATCAAGTCATAACTTCTTTGGGCATTTGTACACTGAGTAAGTAAGGAAGCACAACAGAGAAAATGTCATCAATTAGATTGATGGATATCCCCAAAAAAGTAGCAGAATAAAAGTACACAATATGCTGAGCGTGCTCGTCGATGGAGCTGTTCCACCACAGGCATCATGACTGATGAAACTAATCCAGCAACAACAGGTCAGTGTAGGCTAAATTTCTCAGACAAGAAATATAAGCGCCGACTCATCACGATGCTCATCACTAAACTGGTCAAAGAGGATTTCACTGTGAAACAGGCTCTGAAGATGCAGGCATGTTGATTTTTAACCCGCCCAGCCCGACTGATTTTTTACCCAACACACCCTCAGAACCCGACCAATTTTCAACTTGCCTTTTTTTGGCTCAAACCACCGCTTTTGGTGAGAAACATCGTGAATTCATGGAGAAATTGCCCTCCTGAGCTTATAAATGTTGCCACAGGTGACACTCAGCCTTACCTTTCGTTCTCTCTCAGGGTACGTGGCTTCAAAGAAAACGAACTATGGGAGGGTTAACTAACTCAAGCCACTTTAAATTACGTATTCATTTATTTATTGGTACAAATTTATGTGTAATACAAGACTATATTGGTTTTCACACAATAATTTAGGCGATATAAGCACTGTTCACTCACCAAAAACCCCAGCATATGGCACCTTCCTTTACGACATTACCACCTCATCACTTCTGTTTGTTTCTTTCTCTAGCTTCTTTGTTTCTTTGTCCTCCACCTCAGGAATCATTTTCACCGTGAATTTCGTCATTGGAGAGACCGTGGGGCAACATGTCTTTCCTGGAAAGGTTACTGCTAACAGGTGAATTGCCAAGTGTGGGGGGGAGGGGGGAAGGGGGGCAGGTAGTATCCCCGTTTGACAGCAAGTAGAGGAAGGTCTCCCACATGTGCCTACCAAAAATCACCCGCAAATCTTGAAAAATGTGCAATCAACGGGCTTTGCAACTGACTGATGTACGATGCACGTCGGTGAGTCTGAGCGTGGAAAAAAGTGGTGACGTGCATCGTACGAAGGTGGGGGGACTGGGCGGGTTAATACTGCTATCGAAGTATCCTCCGAGTATGAGTCATATAGGAGGTGAAGATGTTGACATTTTGGTTATCCTTACAGCCCTGGCTGGATTGAAAACAAACATAAACATCTTTATATGAGGCAAAGGAAATACAGAAAACAGACTGTACACAACAATGGGAGAGGCGGTGGCTCGATCGGTAGAGAAGTAGCCTGCATCCTAACGGACCCAGGTTCAAATCCTCGCTGGGGCAGGGAACAGTTTAAGAATTTGAATTTCGTTAAATCAAGCTTTACTGATCTACCAGAAGACCCGCCGACATGTCGTAAAATTATCCCCGCTAATACCAACACACCAGCCCTGTATGAGACAGCCCTAGCCTCTTTGCAATATGGACAGTGGGTGTTAGCCCTGAAGTAGAGGTGTATGATATGTAGGAGGACTGCTGGGCCTTGAAAGCAGGCTGTGAAGCCTTTGCCCAGAGTCGGACACATTACAAAAAAAAAAAAAAAAAAAAAAAAAAAAAAAAAAAAACTGCATGAAATTCGGATCCACAATCAAGGACAGCATCAATTTCTTACATGCATTTAGTGGGGCTGATACTACTACTGCAATTTTCAGACCGGGCAAATTGAAGTTCGTAAAGCTGTTAGAAATACATGAACAGCTACAAGCGGCTGCTTCATTGATTAATGAACCATTTACTGACTCTGGAAAAATGGCCAAAACAGGAAAAGCATTCATTCGTCAACCGTATGGGGCTAATAAATGTAAATCCTTTCATCATTTGAGATATCAATGTTTTGCCAAATCGCTAAATAAAACTACATTTAATCTGGCTTCCATGCCTCCTACAGAAGGTGCTGCTAGGTTTCATTCACTGCGGACGTATCACCAAGCCCGGAAGCGGTTCGGGAATGACATACCACCTACAGAATGGGGTTAGAAACTGCCTACAGATGTGCTGACCCACAGATAAAGGCACTGCTCCTACAGTGTTGTTCAGCATTATATCCTGTAAATGCATCAAAGGTTGCACTAAAGCCACCTGTAGCTGTTGAAAGGCTGGATCGACATGCTGAATGAGCTCTGAATCATGCAAGGGGTTATCGTGTTCAAACTAAAACAATCATCAATGATGAGGACTGTGAGGATTCCGCTGATACATCACTAAAACATCTTTTCTCTGCGACAGATGAAGAATTAAAGGAAGAGATAGAATAAACGACTTTTGTTAGAGCAAAAGTATACATATTAAATTAAAAAGACTGAAGATTAATAGAGATTTAAAAAATAAATAGCACTACAATAAGAGCTCGTCAAGATCATATGTTTATTTTTTGTATTATGGTATTTTTGTTCAGTATTTTCATGTTATTCCCATAAAAAATAATCATATACCCTTAGCAGTGTCAGCAAAGACTTCAGGAGAATCGAAGGGGCTTCAGAATATTATACAGGACAGTTTTAAATGTAATACTTGGTGACGGAGGGGGTACAAAAATTTATTTAAAAAAAACAATGAGGCGAACATTCTCGCCCTTCTAGCGTCAAGACGAGGCATCATAACAGGAAAATTTATACACCTTTCTTGTAGAAAATTTTATGCAGATTATTTTTTTTATAATCAAACCTTTTGTCGTAAAATGAGTCCCAAGCGAGATATTTGCAAATAACTCATTTTGGTTCATTTTTCCATGATGGAGGCAAAATCCTCGGTCGAAGAGGGGTGAAAAGTAAGAATATTGATATGTACCAGTTTAGGAAGATAATACTATTTATTCCAGCTTTCCCCTAATTTTTCTCCATACTGAATCGCCCTATTGGCTGGCCTAGTATTCGAACACAGTGGCATAGGAATCATTAAAAAAAAGAAAATCTTACAATAAGTGTTCACGAACACAAAACTGAACTAGTGAGGACAGGCTTCATTTAGCATTTCTAAACGATTATACTGTATCTAGTATGACATAAAATGGCAGTCAGCTTATCTAATGTTCTTAGCTACAGTTGTTACTTGCCTGTTACCGCATATATATACTGTATATATATATGTGTGTGTGTGTGTGTGTGTGTGTGTGTGTGTGTGTGTGTATTAGACAGACAGACAGCTGACACAAGTGAAATACCAGAGGTAACACCAGGCGAAACAAACATTTCACTTAAAAGTATTAAAAGATTGAAGGCCCCAGGTGAAGATGGAGTAGTTGCAGATTTACTGCCTGATGCAGGAGTAGAAGTAAAAAACAGGCTCGCCCACTTATTTATTCAGTGTATAAAGAAGAAGAGAATTCTCAATACATGGTGCAATGCGATGGTTATTTTACTTTACAAAAAAGGCGACTCAAGAAATCTTGGTAACTATCGACCCATTAGCTCATAAAAGTCCTTACGAACAGAATAACAACAAATCTGGTAGAAAATCAACCACGTGAGCAGACAGGATTCCGAAGCGGGTATTCGACTACTTATCAACACACAATGAATCAGCAAATTGAGAAAAACTACAGAATAAAATAAACCACATTCCTCATGTTTTGTTGATTACGAAAAGGTTTTCGACACAGTGGAGCACATAGCAATTATAAATTCATTACAAGAACAAGGAGTGATTGAGAACATTGTAAACCTGCTCGAAAACGTATACAAAGAGGGAACTGTTACACTCAAGTTAAAGATTCAGAAAAAAACAACATATATGATTGAGAGAGGCTTGCGTCAGAGAGATACGGTTTCACTAAAAAAATTTACACCATGCCTAGAAATTATTGTCAAAAAGCTAGAATGGGAGAACAGAGGAATAAACATATATTGGAGAATACGTAAACCATTTAAGATTGTCCAGATCTCAGAAACAACAGAGACATAGCATATATTGTTAAATGACCTAAATAGAGAATGTCTTAGAGTTAAAGATGAATCAGAGTAAATTTAATGTTTAAGCCAAATACACCAAACAGCGTCATCAGAATAAATGAAGAAATTCTTGAAGTTGAGGAGCACATTTACTTAGGGCAAATACTAAAACTAACGAAAGACCATGACAACGAAATAGAACAAAACATTACAGCTGGATGGAAAGCTATCGGTAAACATGGAGACAGCATAAAAAGCAGCTTGCCGGTATCCATGAAGAGAAAAGTATATAACGAATATACACCACAATGTCCCTCGGTACGGTTATAAGACCCCAAATCGATGGAAAACAAACCATTCCGTTCTCAAAGATCAATGGAAATGTCAGCGCTGGAGCTATCTTTGCCACCACGATTGGTACCAGTAACACCACTATCGCTACCATTACCATCACTACCAGTGTAACTAACCACCACGACCACTAACCACCACAACCACTGCCACCACCAGTAACACTACCATTGCTGCCACCACCACCACTATCACCATCACCACCACACCACACCACACCACACCAATATCAATAACGCTACCACTACCACAACTCCAACACCATTAAAACCACCAATACCACCAGAACAGGGACCACCAGTACCACTGCCACTGCTACCACTATCACTACAAATACCACAACAACCACTACCAACACTACGAATACTATCACCACTACCAATATTACTACCACTACTAACACTACCAATACTATCACCACCACTAATACTACTACCACTATCAACACTACCAATACCATCACCACCACCACTACTACTACCACTACCAATACTATCACTACCACTAGTACTACCACCACTACCAACATTGCCAATACTACCACCAGTACCAATAACATTATCAACACTACCAGTACTACTAGTGCAACCATCCCCATCGCTACCACTACAGCCAGTACCAATACCACCACAACCATTACAACTACCATTACCACCACTATTGGCGCTACCACTTCCGTCATCACCAGCGCCATCACAACGCTTTTTCGCATCCTCATTTTTCATTCTGACACTCCATGTAACTCGACATCCTCCTCTCAAATAACTCATTTCCACTGCTCTCAGTTTTGGCTTGTGCCCTTCCAACAAGGTCCAAGCTTCACTTCCATACGTCAGAATTGGCATCACAGCACTATCATCCAGCGACCTTTTTACTTCAATGCTCATTTCCCATTTCTTATCACTGCTTTCAGAGAACTAGCACCCTTTCTTCCCTGTACCCTTTCAAGCACTTCATCCTCTAAACTTTCATCCTTACTCATCACACTATCATAGTATTTAAATGCACTCACATTTTCCACATCCTCTTCATCCAACCTCACAGTGCATTCAGTGAATTTGTTACTCTTGAAAACCACATCTTTACTCTTCCTTACATTTACCTTTAAATTCTGTTTCTTACATATTCACCCTCACTCAGTTCAGTCCTTGCAGCTCTCCTTCGTCTTCACTTAATAGTACAGTATCACCTGCAAACAACAGAACAGGAAGTTTCCATATGCAGCCCAAACTCATTAGAGCCGCTCCACATCCACTGCCATACCTTGTATCTTTTTCGTAACCTCATTTATATACACACTGAACAACCATAAGACATGACACATTCCTGTTTGAATCCAACATTCAGGTAGAAAAATTCACTCAGTTTACCATTCACTCGCACTGCAAACTTAGCTCCCTCATACCTACTCTTCACGACATTCAACAGCTTCACATTTACTCCATACATTCTTAATATTTTCCACATTCCTTGTCTGTCCACTCTGTTCTGTAATTCTCCAAATCCATGAAGGATGCATACAACTTTTTTCCCTTCTCTAGAAACTTTTCCACTAAAGACCTTAGGATGAATATCTGAGCTACACAGCCTCTTCCCTTCCTGAAACCTCCCTGTTCTTCTCCAATTATATCCTGTTATTTCCCTAACCCTATTAATAAGTATCCTACCATATACTTTCCTATTACACTAAGATAAATACCCTATGATTACCACACACTTTTCTCCCCTTCTCCTTTGTTTTATTCATTCATCATCTAATCGTGTGTTGCCCCATGAGAAGCGTAGGAGTCCGAGGCTAGGCAAGCTGGTCCTGACATTTAAGATGAGAGTGACGAGCTTCACTCATCCATGAGTGGAATTACGTGAGCAATAAACCCCAGCCACCCCTTGGATATAAACCTGCATCGGCTCAATCCGATTGGAGCGCCTTAATTACCCACTAAACCACCAGGTGCCATAATTTGGTCATATGGTTACCACCCAGCATAGTAAATGGTTTCCTGGTGTACAGGAAACCATTTGACTTGTCACACAGTGTAGAGTCACCACAGACAGAAGGAAGAGGAAAGAATGAAGGATAGAGAGACAGAAGAAGAATGAAGGAAGAGAGGGAAGGGCAGGCACCTGAGAGCAGCTCTATGTTGAGCGAATGGATGGTGAGCATCCCATTAACCACTTTTCCCTTGTACAGGGGAATAATTATACCCGACTTCCAATCCTCCGGGACTCAACCTTCCTCCCAGGCCAATCTCAACATCTTCCATATCCATTCTACTGCTATGGCTCCCACGTGCTTCAGCATTTCACCACACACTCCATCAATTCCTGGGGCTTTTCCCGTTTTGACTTTCTTCATTGCTTCCACAATTATTTTGCATTATAAAATTGTATGGCACACCTAAGTAAACTGATTTCTCTGTAGCAAGTCCGCTACATGACTATCAATGATATTCCGTGTGAGTCAAGTTCATAACTGTTTACTTCTTGAGTCGACGCATTCGCTCATGCTTACGGTTAGAATATTCGTAATTCCTTCATAAGAGATGAAATATGTTCCCATTAATTTAACAATAAATTGGCACCACAGGCCAAAATTAATATGCCCATAATTTTAAAATAATTAATGGTGTTCGTAGTATATCAACAGTCACCATCGAAGATCATTCAGAACAGCAGGATTGATGGTACTCAAGGCTACTAACTTCCTGGTGTCAGATGTGCCTTTATTCGCTTACTGCCAGTTGCATGCCACCCTTGCGTTGCGGTAGGCTTTTTGAAGTACGGTAGAGCAATCAAGCTAACTTATTCCCACACTCATCAGTCAAACCCTTTATGGCTATTTATGGAAGATATATCAAGCCAACTCGTGCCTACACTCATATACCCAGGTTATTTTCTTTCTCAAATGAAGATACAAGAGCAAACATATACCCACATTTATACACTCAGAACATTATGGCTGTCTAGTGGGGAAAGATCCGTCTACCCCATACCTACTCTCAGGCACAGCTGTTGTTTTCTAGTGAAGCTATGTTTGCTTACACATACCCACAGCCATACACCCAGACCTGTATGGTTCTCCAGTGAAGATACATCAAGTTAACACATATCCACACTCATATACCCAGGCACTTGCGACGTCATACATGGAAAGACATCCCATTACACACATTGATTTCTACTTCTTGGTAAAATTTCAACACACGAAGGTCGCATCACGCCTAGTCAGCAGAAATATTTCGATTCCAGCCTGTTCATATTGCGTGTGCATGCTGCTTGTTTATGTGACACTATTAAAGATGTATATAGCTAGATAGATAGATAAATAGACAAACAGACAGATAGATAGAGTGGCAGATAAACGGCGTGTGATCACAACACGGTGTCACTTAAAACCAGTCTTAGTTTAATTAAATCACATCGTCATTAGCCGTTGAGGTCCACTGCAAGACCGGCCTATCCCTACCGAAGCAGGGATATTACAGCCACGTGTCTCTACCCAGTGGCTTAGGCTGTCTGGTAGAGACTGTATGTAGGGTGAGAAGTGCTTGTGAGTGTAATTGTTGTGTTGTAGTGGCTTTGGATGTGTGTGTAGTCTGTGAACCAAGTGTAATCGGCCCGCCTTAAGCCGCTTGGGTGCAAGCATACTAGTATGCAACACTGGTTCAACCACAGAACCCCTTGTGTCCGCCAAAGTGGTCAGTGGCTTGGTGAACGCTTCCCAAAGTTGTTACAACTTTGGTGGAAGGCGAACCCGCGCCCACCAGCGTGCGAGATGCACACTCTGCCACTGTACCACAGAGGCTCATTAACACACAAACACACAATATTCACAGTAAAACGCGAGCACACACACACACACACACACACACACACACACACACACACTCAATGCACGCGAGCATATTTGGCAAGTACACACGTGTATGTCCCTTTGTACATACCAGACATACTGAGGTAATGAAAACAGTGTATGTTGTGTACAGACTACAGTTTGTAAACTAAATTTACAATGAATGTCCACACAGTGACATGTTCCTATTTATTATTTAGTGTGTGTGTGTGTGTGTGTGTGAGAGAGAGAGAGAGAGAGAGAGAGAGAGAGAGAGAGAGAGAGAGAGAGAAACATAATAGATCAAACCTTTTAATCCGATTTCAATGAAACTCGGCGCCAGAGTTGAGGGTCAGCCTTTGAGTAAAGGTCTTGTTTTTTAGAACAATGGGTCACTGGGAAAGGTCACAGGGTTAGGTCGAAGCTCGACATAGCAAAATCAACTTGAACACTTTTTAGTAATTTTGGACCAGACTTAGTGGAAGGGTTGAGGTGAAGGCAAGAAAGAAATGGATAAGTTTTGAAAACAATCACTTGAAACTCGCGGTGACAGGGCAGGGTCAAAGGTCGACCCAAGTGTCTGTGTGTAAAGTAATATCGAAAATATTATTTATCTGCTTTCAACCAGACTTGGTGGAAGGGTTGAGGGCAGGCCAAGAAGCTGACTCGTAGTTTTTGTTTTCATTTTTCGCAGTATGCATACTACACTACGACATTCGCTTGTATGTATGGTGTTATAATATCTGTACAGTGCGTGCCACTTAAGGTATTAGAAGAAATTCAACTGCAATAAACAACAGATCGATTAGGAAGATCTCTTAGTTTGCAAGGACAGTAACAGATCATGTATATCCCTTTACTTTATGGATGGGAAGGTAAAACACACTTTCAGAAATGGCAGAGCTTCAAGGAAACGTAAATCAGGTAAATCATACTTTTCTGGCTGAGTCCAAGATGGGCCAGTGTCCAAAATACTCATTTTTTCAGGATGAGAAAATGGTGATAGAGCCCTTTTTAAAATCAGATTTTGACTCCCAAGTTTACAGGAGGAATGTTTCCCCCTTTGAGTATAGAGACTGGCCCTTCTGCTATTCAAGTTTGCGTCACGCTGAAAGGTGTGTCAAGAGCCAGTCTCAAATATAACATTTTTTGACACTGCTCCTTCTTGCACTCAGGCGGAGAATAGTGACTCTGAATGAGAAATTGGGCAGGTTCTTATTTTTAATCAAATCCAATAAGGTGCTCACCTGATACCGTTTCTCTTACAACTTTTGTCACTGAGGACAGATTTTCTTCTCATACGTCGTACATATTAAGGTAAATCATAAGGAACAAAAACATTCGACTGAAAAACGTTTATCAGATAATTGCAGCTTGGCACGCAACATTATAAGGTCAATTCGATGAAGCGCTTGAGTGTCGGTCGCTGCATTCTCTCTTGTGATGAACGTTAGGTCCACCCGCACTGATAACCTGTGAGAAAAGAGATGCTGTATTATTTATTAGACTGGGAACGACTGCTCACGAACATAGAAACCAAATACCAAGTGTCGTTAACTAGTAAGTGTTAAATTTCATACTAATAAGGTAATAACAAGCTTCAGTAAAACACCGCTTAGAAATTCGACTTGAATGCATTCGTGATGACCAACTACACTGACTTTCTTGGCAACATAAACTGACGATGCTAAAGGGATGGCCAGTTAGGAATCCAGACTCACAAGTGTAAAACAGCCAGGCATATTTATTCATTCTTCTGTGTGATATTTTCAATTAATGAGTAATATGCTCTTACTTTATCTTATAAATTACCGTGACGAATTTGATATTTTCGATAGTTACGTTACTGTTAACTGACTTTAGGACTGCCTACGCTCGTCAGGCACGTAGCGAGCGACATTTTGAAAGTCCCCCATCATGTATAATGTTCATACTTTCAAATTACAAGGAACCACATTGTTTTTCTAGGCTGAAAGGAATCTTATATTTGATTGTAAAATGCACCTTCCTTAATCCACCTAATTTGTTGATTTGCAGAAAGACTGAGGATTCAAGGGAACTGGTACAAGCAGGGAAGTGACAACTGTATGAAATGAAGGCATCTAACCCCTGAACTGATGTTGGAACCATTAGCAGTGTAGTGTTTCATTCTGGCCGAAATCAGACGATTTTGTTTTGCTTATAGATACTCCCAGCCCCTTGAAAGTAAGTGCTGAACATGAGAAATCCTTATTTTTTTCTAAAGTGCGCACCCCGTCCTAGTACCTACACTTTACATTGCTATGCGATTTTTCACCCTCTTCTCTGGTGAAATACAAGTAGGATTCCTGTGGCTCACAGTAGTCACTCCCTTCCCGCTAATCACTAAACTCACCTGTCTGTCCCACTATACTTCATGCATCTACCCTTACTCTCTACAATAATATTAAATAAATGAGGCACTGAAAACCACAATGTACAGTACACTCGGACTCAGTTCCCGAACCAGGTTTTTTTTCCACCATCTCGTTCCAACTTGCTCCGTCTTTTATGGGTACACCCACTAAAAAAAATTATCGGCACTCTTTTAGCCTGATAGAATTTGACACACCGGACGAGAGATGTGAAAACTAACTCCTGAGATAACGTGCCTAGCAGGTATCGCTAATCAGCTTAGCCTTAGCAGCGGAGGCTTCTTGCACAGCTTGCTAAGCAAATTGTTTTGCTTATTAATTATTACTGTTTTTTACGAGAGTTTGAGTAGAAAAACTGCTTTCTTAAAAATAATAAATGAGGATGTTGGTGCGTAATGTGCAGAATAAATTGCCTGTTGTAGCCGTAGCCGAAGGGTATATTTCTATAGAAATAGTAAGATGAGCTCCGCTCACTTATTGTCAATGAAGGGAAGAGTTAAAGTTGAGTCTTGGGTTGACTGTAGTTTTATTCTCAAGATTAACTCTACCACACACGAGTGTAATATGTGACAGTGTCTAATGCTAGCTAACTCTCGTGAGCCTCCTCACTCTCCTTTCTTCCTCTCTCCCTGCTCTCTCTCTTCATTCTGATTAAGTCCCCTCCTTGTGGTATGGGAAAGCCTTGTCACGTGGACTAAGCATGTCCAGGAAACTTTCTAGAACACTGTATGTGTGTGTGTGTGTGTGTGTGTGTGTGTGTGTGTATGTTTGTTTCTCATTTGTCAGCTTCCCACGGTACAAAAGTGCGAGCTCTGTTACTTCCTACTGTGAGGTGGTCAGGTGACACCTTGCAATCTTTCTACTTCCTTGTCTCTCACTCTCAAGCCTCCTATTCTACTTATGCTATTTATGTATTGTATTATAATAATGTAGGAGCCATGACACGCTAAGGAATGTTACGAAGGAACCCAGTCACTGCTCATTCGATGCTCAGTCGTCCAGGCTGAAGCAGTTTGTAGGCAACACATTCCGCACATTACATGCAAGTCGAGAACCGTCTGAGGTAAGGGCGTATCCTCTAATAAATGAATATGCCTACCAGTCACCCCCTCCGCGATGTTATCATTTTCGTCAAACTGGTGATATACATTCTGAGTCATATAATCCATGCACTACTACATTCTTATGTCACTGATGTAGCATTACTACGATATGTACAAATGCCCAAAGAAGTGATGATCGCTTTCATTAAGTTTCGGACAAAACTCCCTGGGTCTGGCAACATTCATTTAGGAGACGGAAACAGTCTTTGCCTGCCCTGTAAACATTATTTATGGTGTAAAAAACAAAAAAATAATCTTGCGAAAATACTAGTTAAGTTTAGCCTTTTTTTTTTAAATAGAATAATCAAAAAATAAATAAATAGTGACATCTGGCACATTTTCACGACTCATGCCAGCAGTTACCAATGAAGCGATTTTCCCGCTAAATTTAGAGATTTCAAAAGCAGTCTAGCTGGTATAAAATTATTACATTTCTGTAGCTCTTTTTTTTTTCAGGTCTTGCCCATTTTTTTCTTTGAGGTCTTGCCCATTTTTTTTTCGTTAATTTCCCTCAGTCTGGCGGATTTTTACAGCATCTGAGACTAATTTAGCTGGTTTCAATAAATTTTCCTTTGGCAACAGTGCACGGCAGGCCTTCCGTCACTCAGTCATTACCACACCAGGGGAGAGAGAGGGTGTCTCAACCTTTATCACAGTTCCGCCCGTCTCGCTTATTGTTAATGTAATGTTTTGGTTTTATCTTCATTGTTGCATTCATGCTTTTGACTATCAACCTCTCCCTCTTTAGTTCTTCCATGCAACTGCCATACATGTTTTATGACGTTGGAATTTCGTGTGAATAAAAATGACCAGTTTTCCACTTATGATTGCACTGGTTTCACTAACGTCACTGAATGCCGGAAGATTAATTTGCTTCTTGATAGCAACACAAGTGGTAAGTAGTTGTTTATGGGCACATGTATTAATCCGTCTGTCTTGGTTTTGTGCTTCGAGGGGCTCCAGTAGCAAATTTCCTGTTCTACCTCTATATCGCTTATCTATCTGTTAACTGTCAAGGTGTCAGTATATTTGTCTTACTGGAATATTTGCTAAATAAAGAGCAATAATCTGCTTGCACCGATAGGGTAGTTTCTTGCTGATCAATCTTGCTTTCAGGCTTTCAGCATATACGGGTTTACCCGCGTGAATATCATCCCGCATAGAGAATTAAATGTGGATAATAATATATCTTTAGATGTTTATTTTTCTGATTTGATGGCACTAATGATTTCGAATTACGATTATCTGCGGGTTTTATTTTATGGGACATTTCCTTCAGTATTGTTGATTTTGAATGGAAAATAAGTATTACGAGAGTTTCTCCGCATTTTAACCCTGAAACCGTTGAGCGATATGGAGTGCGTTTCACTTTCTTTCGTACTACTAAGCCTCAACTTAAGTGTATTGTGGTTTCTTCTTCCGTAATGCGAGATATACACGGCAAAAACACTAAAATATTACTTTTTGGTGTTGTTTACCCAAATACTGCTCTTTCCGGTGTGCAATATAGAAAATATAACATGGCCGTGACAGTTGCCAGATACCACTTTCTGAGCGAAAGGTACTGGGAATCGGGACATCACTTCTTTGGGCGATTGTACTGTATATACTTAAAGGCCCACACACACTTGCCCCCAAACATGTGCTCGCCACGAGGAAACGAGGCTCAGGGTTCATCCAATGTTCAGACATGAATACTACAACAGCTCTTATCCGGTGCTTCGTTTCATCTCATCGATCACGAGTTTTAAGGAAGTGTGGCCGCACCCTAACATGCGTTGTTCGTGGGGTGTTGTATATACCAGACAGTTAAGGCTATAAAGTTTGTCATCAACCCATTCTTTAAATGCTGATAGTGATTGTCATTTATCACAACGTGTAAGAAAATCCTAGAATGGGTAACCTTGGATGTAATGGGTGCTAAGAAAACAAATAGCACTCTGACTTCTATATTACCCAGTGGATAATGCTTTGCTGTTTTGAGACCTTCCTCCATGCATTATGTCCATTGGCATATCTGAGAGAGAGAGAGAGAGAGAGAGATGGGTGAGGAAGGGGCATAGAGACTGAGGGAGGATCAGGTGCATCAACCCCTATGGAGTATTCACGGCATAGTTGAGAAGGTTATCAAAGCAAGGGCTGCTGATAATTATTTTAGTGGATGTACAGTCAAAGACAAAAGTCGTGTCCTGAAATTTGGTGAAAATATCTGCTGAAAGACTATAGTTATGGAGTGGTCTGCTATGTGTCGAACGATCGGTTGGCAGCACTGACTTGAGTTGCCATTTGCTCCAGCTGATCAGCCTTTGGATGCCAGCATATAATTTTTTTTCAGCGTACCGAAACTAATCAACATAATTATTACATCTTTCTGACTGCTGTTTTAATTTAGTATTTATGAAGTGTTTCTCATCTTTTATTTTTATTACAACATTCTCATCGTTACAGTTTACTTAGCTTAATAGGCGTTCAAAGCCAGTTCTCCATCTTTATTAACTGTAAATTAGCTAATCAAGTTGATAATTATGACCTAACACATTATTTTAGTGTTGTAAAACAAAATTCACTACAGTATTCAACATATGAGAACAGAGTTATTCTGTTATAATTGATTTTTTTTTCTCTCAGAGTGGCTGGCAAACTGAATCCCATAGACGAGTTCGAACACATAAACCAGAGGACCGAAGCCTACGCACAACTGTGCGTGTGCTTCAATCCAGGTGCACTTCGTTTCTTGTGGCGCAAGCACTGCCTGTGGGTGCTGCTTCCATCGTTGTGATCATTTCCTTGCCCTATAGTGTTGCGGTAAGACGAGGACCATCTGAACGATGATAGTTCTCCGTTGTGCATTCCTCCTGAAATCCTAATTCACTTTTCTATGGCTATGCCTATACCAAAAGTTTGAGCTTTCTGTTCAGGATTCGTTTCCCGTAAATAAAGGAAGATCATGCCACCTCTCATATTCCTATTAGTTGGATGCATGTTGCTTGACCTCTTCGTACCATGGTATAGTAGGTCTGCTAGACGTTTTGTGGTAAGATGTAAGATGAAATGTCAGGTGAACATTGCATTTCGTCTCTCATACAAAGCTGCGAATCAGCAATTCTTGCGAGTTGATGTTAAGGCTTCGGAATTTCATGGGTTCATTCATACCGTCATCCCATCAGCAGTAGATATGAAGCTTGAAGTCAGGCTAGCCAACCACGAATATGTAACTGTGGTAGAGCTTTCATAATGCTTCAATTGTTTCGGACAGAACCGCGTCACGACTTTTGTCTTTGACTGTACATGTTGAATGTCAGAAATTATGTTCTGAGGGCACTCTTCTATCAACACCAAACGTTAAACTTATGTTAAACTTAAGTAAGGGGAGTCTCTTAGAATGAGTGGGATATAACTATCACCTTAACTCACCTATTATCTCCTTATATCCCATTATTATCACCTTATACCCTCGATTTGGCCAAATCTTAAAGGATACCTAGCTAGATAAGTCGGAATGACAGGTAATGAAGGGCTTGAGGTCTTGGTTGGGTTGCGTGGGTCTATCCAAGTGTTCTCGTGCCGTCTATGTACAGTGTGTTGCTTGTACAAAACTTAACAAACTGAAAAATGGTGAATCTCCCTCTGAAACTGGGTTCAGAGATGCCAAATATCATTTAATTACAATTACTTAAATACAATGAATTACTTCATGAAATTTACAATGAAGATCTAACTTAAGTTAATCTTAGTTTTAAATATAACTAAAGTCAAATATTCACCTTATCAACATTAAGATATAACACCTTCTTCTGTTTTCCACGTCACCATACTAAGCATGCGCAGTTCGGTACATGCAATACTTATATCATTATGAGTATTTATACATGTATTTACATTACAGTTGTCCATAAAAGGTTAAACACAGTAGCATTTAATTTACTACTGATAAAGACTATTGACCAGAAGAGGTGTGTGGTGTGAGACGAGTGGGTGGTGGTGTAAGAAAGGGAAGTGAATGGTGGTGCGAGGAAGTAAGTATGGCTGTGGGTGAGAAGAGACATGCATATGAAATGTGGTTGCAGAGGAGGGATGAGGTGTCATATGAGGGGTATAAGGAAAAGAGGAATAGGGCGAGAAGGGTTGTGCGTGATGCTAAAGTGGCAGCAGATGAGAGGTGGGGTAGGCGGATGACTGAGAATTTTCAGGAGAATAAGAAAATGTTTTGGAAGGAAGTGAAAATGGTGCGAAAGGGAGAGTTTGGGAAGGAGGAGCGAGTAAAAGCAGAGGATGGAAGGATGTTAATGAGATGGATCCAGTAAGGAAGAGATGGGCGGAGTACTTTGAAAGATTGTTGAATGTAGAGGAGGAAAGGGAGGCTGAGATTGTGGCAGATGGAAGGGTGCAAGGAATAGATGTTTTGGGAGAGTTGAATGAATCTTTGATCACGATGGAGGAAGTGCAAGAGGCAGTAAAGCAGATGAAAACAGGGAAAACTGCAGGTATGGATGGGTGTGCTATGGAATGCCTGAAATGTGGTGGAGCGACTATTGTTGACTGGTTAGTATGATTGTTGAATGTGTGCTTTGTGCAAGGTATGGTGCCAATTGACTGGGCAAGTGCTTGTGTGGTCCCATTGTATAAAGGTAAGGGTGATAAGTATGAATGTACTAGCTTTAGAGGTATAAGTCCGTTGAGTGTGGTAGGTAAGGTGTATGGTAGAGTGTTAATTAAGAGAGTTAGAGAGGGTACAGAGGGAGTGATTGGTGATGAGCAGTGTGGCTTTAGGAGAGGGAGGGGATGTGTGGATCAGGTGTTTGCTGTGAGACAGGTGTGTGAAAAGTATTTAGCGAAAGGTAAGGATGTGTTTTGGGCATTCATGGATTTAGAGAAAGCATATGATAGAATTGATAGGGAGGCTTTATGGAATGTTTTAAGATTGAATGGGCTTGATGTCAGGTTACTAAAAGGAGTGAAAAGTTTTTATGTAAATAGCAGAGCGTGTGTAAGAGTGGGAAATACTGTGAGTGATTGGTTTCCCGTGAGAGCGGGGCTGCGGCAAGGATGTGTGATGTCGCCTTGGTTGTTTAATATTTATATGGATGGTGTTGTAAGGGAGGTGAATGCAAGAGTTTTAGGTGGAGGACTGAGTCTGGTAAATGATGGTACAGAGTGGAATCTGAAGCAGCTGCTGTTTGCGGATGATACTGCACTGGTGGCTGATTCAGAGGAGAGATTGAGACAGTTGGTAGAGGAGTTTGGGAGGGTGTGTGAAAGGAGAAAACTGAAAATAAATGAGAATAAGAGTAAAGTGATGAAGTGTACGAGGTTGGTACATGGTAGGATGATGAATATAGTTTTGAATGGTGAGTTGCTTGAGGAGGTAGAGTATTTTAAGTATTTAGGGTCACATGTTGCTGTGGATGGAAGAATAGATGTAGAGATGAAGTTTAGAATGAATGAAGTAGAAAGGTGCTGGGAGGAATGAAAAAAGTGTTTAGATGTCGTTCGCTTGGAATGGATGTGAAGAGATGGCTGTATTAGGGTGAAGTGGTACTGACTGCATTATTTGGGGCTGAAACATAGAATATGGGTGAAGCAGAGAGGAAAATTTTGAATGTAATGGAGATAAGGTGTCTGAGGAGTATGTCTGGTGTGACGCGTATGGATCGAGTGAGAAATGATGAAGTGCGGAGGAGAACTGGAGCTGTGCAGGAGATAACTGATCGAGTTGAGCAGAGAGTGTTGCGAGGGTTTGGGCATGTGGAGAAAATGAATGTGGAGCAATTGGTCATAAAGATAACTGGATCAGATGCGACAGGTGTAAGGCTGAGAAGAAGACCACAGATAGGATGGATGGACAGTATGAAGAGAGCGTTAGTTATGAGAGGGATGTCTGTCGAGCAAGGAAGAGTGGCTGCACGTGATAAGGATGAATGGAGAGAAATTGTGAATGAATAAATGGTGACGCGGCCCCGAGGGGATATTCTCCCGCATTACGTCTGCTAAGCTGATCAGGTCAGATGCGGGTAAGGGGATAGGGATGTGGGAGGGGGAAACAAGCTCTGCTGTCAGGCCCTGCTGTGGATGTCGCTGATTGCACTGTGCAGTTGACCCTCGTGCAGTTGACCCTCGAGCAGTTGACCCTCGTGCAGTGTGGTACGGCAAGGATCTGTCCCTTCTTCCCTTGGGGCTAAAATACGAATTGAATATGTGTGTGTGGATGAGTAAATTGGGAGTGTGTCGTCCTGTCTCGGCTGCCTCCTTTTCTTTGGAGGATACAGCCTTGATATATGGATAGATTATTACAATTTTCTGTATTATAAGTATGAACTGGCTTATGTATGATTATATATATCTGAGGCATATCCTTCAGTCCATTATCGCTTTCCCCTGCTCATTTTCCCCTGTACCTCAAAGCTGCGTATCTAATAATTCACAAATTCTGCAACTCGTCGATATCAGTTAAGCAGCACAGATGACATAACTCCTTGGCATGCATTGTGTTACACTGGCCACTCTGATTCCGAGACCAATTTTTCTCTTCCACACCCACTGTCATAACACCGTGCATAGGTAGTAATCACAGCAATTTTCATAATCTCAGACTCTGGCATAAGTATGGTTTAAGTTGATAGATTCATATAACATAGTTCCTGTTCACAAGATACCATTCAGAAGCAACCAGTTCCCTCTTTCCTTCATCCACAAATGCTATATTCCTGGCCCTATCCATGCCACACGTTCCCATATACTCACTTCATTCCTGGCAGGCTGAGCTGCCACGGCAACGTCATCAATGTCTGTTCTACTTAATTTCTACTTCCCATAGCCTATTCTATGCAGTTAGTCTTTTTTTTTTTTTTACTTCCAGTGCTGCGTTGTTAATTACTGAATTCACAAAGCACTCAAAATGTTTGCTCTCCCACATCAGCAGACTGAGCCGCCCATGCTACATACATGATAAAGGGTCCCAGTATATGAAGCATCATACGCTTTGCCCACATGTTAAAGAGGATATAAGAATATTTCCTATGCAGGTCCGGAGGGAAATGAGCCGTACAGCACCTTGGGGACGCCTGTAGGACGCTGTGTAGGACTCAACAGCTACTTTAACCAACTTGAAGAACCCATCAAACACCTGAGCCTGGCAGAGTTTGTCCAGTACTACGGGTGTGGTGTCGACAGGTGAGGCTGGCACACACAGGCCAGTGACAGGTGCCGTACTCCCATGTGTAAGATAATGTAAAAACTTTCATCTGAGGTCCATATTTTAAGAACATATCAACCTAAGTGATAATTTGTGTATTGCGACTTAAAATCCTCATCTATGTCATTTGCATCTCCGAAATATGTACAGAGTTTTAATGTCAACTTAGGAATGAAAATATAAAAGTTAAGAAAAAAAACTGCATGAAATCGTCCTAATCCTGCGAGAACTTGGCTGTAAGAAGTGTGACTATATTGCGCCCACTGAATGGAGTGAGATGTGAGGATGGAATGGAAAGGTGTGATGTGGAAGGGATGTGTATGTTTGATGTGGAAGGACATATTACTGGGGGTTAAATGTGGAGTGGAGTGGAGTGGAATGGTATGGTGTAGAGGGTAAATGTGGAGTTGAAGGATTTGAAATGAGGGATTATGAGGGAGCACTGAAGGTTGTGGTATGGAGTATGTGTGGAGTTGACGGGTGTGGTATAGGGAGTAAGTATGGAGTGGTCAGGCGTGGTAAGGGAATAAGCACAGGGTCTGGTATGGAGGAATTTAAGAGCTGAAGAGTGTGGTATGGGGAAGTATGTGTGACGTTGAGGACTGTGGTGTGGGTGAGTATGGGCGGAGACGTGGAGTGTGACATCGGGATATATGTGAGGAACTGAAAGGGTGTGGTATGAGGAAGTATGTGTAGAGTTCAACGGTGTGATGTGAAGAGTAAGTGATACTTTGTGCTTTGGGGTCAGATCAGATGTGACAAATATGCTTCCAGTTGGTTGTGAATTAATAACCACCGAACCAATTTCCCTGCTATATAAAGAGAAAAACGAAGGTCTTAGCAAGCCCAATATTACTGACATGTTTGCAAAGACCATGGTGACAGAAAAGAGCGTTTGGCTTCAGTACCTAGACAGTGGAATGAACACTCTAACACGGCATCCAGGCCAACCTCATCTACTGCACGCAGCTTCCATAATCTCCTGTCGTAAATTTGGGGTTTGCATGCGCCTTCTCTCTCGCATTTCTTAAGAACAAGATCAGTCGTTTTTGTACCCTGGTAGGTTGTGTACCATAGACGCAAATTGCAATATGTAATTAAATATTTGCCTTTGCAGGAATGGTGATACTAGAGTGTGCTGTCCTGTGTGAAGTTACGCTGCGATATCCCGGCTGATTAACCCTCTTCCCCGCTGTTGTTGGACCCCGCACAGGATTCAGCTATTCGTTATCAGGCAATAGACAGATAGGTACATGCGGAGAGAATAACGTTCTTCACCACGGGGTAAAAACTCAAAGAGGAATGGGTCAGTTACAGTGAGGAAAACACACACACACACACACACACACACACACACACACACACACACACCATGAGACACACGCCACACTACTCATACAGTAACACCCAGATCAGTATTTTTTTTAGCGGTTAGGAAACTTACTAAGAGTGTTTCCACAGCGGCTCAGTGGCTTACTATACATTACTGTTTCCTGCATGTCACTAATGTCCTCTTATTATCGATGTAGTTGGCATAGGTGATAAACAAGAATCAATTAACGTGCAGTATGCAGCAAAATACTGGTAAGAAAGAGATGCCATAGAGCCTTCTTAACCAACCTGAATACGGTCCTCAGTGACGCTTTAATCCTGGGATGGCCAGAGAGACGACAAATCCCAGTCCTACTTGGTCCTTCCGTTGGTTCCCAGACATTAGCAGTTTCGATCCCTCTGCTGCATGTGACAAACTGCTGGTTCGTCGTCCTTTTCATGATGTGATGAACGACGATGTCCTTCCTGTTGCCTTAACCCCTAGATTCCGCGGTGCTCCTTAATCATCATTCTAGCCATCCCTAAACTCTTTCTTGTAGCTTAGGGCAGACTTCTAGGTTTATAAACAATAGATATACCCTTAAAGAATCAGTCGCTACTGCAGATCCTTGCTAGACATGAGTAAAATTACCTGAAAATAACACGAATATATTAGAAAAATACGTCATTTTATCAAGGACTGAATGTAAAATGACCTCACTGTTTTTAGGATGTTTCCAGAGACAACGTCTTTTGTAAGAGCATAAAAGGTGTGAGTCAGGTGGTGGAGAGTCAGTGCGCTAGTCTGGAGTGCCGCGTGCGTCAGTGTTGGGTTTCCATCAATTTACACTGCACGACTCTACCAGGGCTAGTTAGCTGTTAAAGCCAAGTCGGGATAGTCAAGTAGGGGTAAGAAGAATCGAGTGGATGAAGTGGATTAAGCAAGATTAAATCATCGGACATGAGAAGGAAGAGGCGGCCCTCATTGTTATTTTTCTTGCTTCCCTTGCTGTTGTTTGTATATTTCCCAGTTTTTCAGTTTTTTAGGTTCCACTGGGGCAGATAGCTTCTTTTGGCAAGCGTTGAGTCATTCTCAGCCACTCTTAAATATGCTCTTCAATCTGTTCATCGGTCTGTTTTTTTATCCTTGACTCTGTTTTGGTTTTCGGTTGACTAGGAAGACTGTAGGAATTGGGTGTTATCTTTTTTCTTTTTTCTTTTTTTTCAGTGAGGTTTTCTCCTCTTAGTCTTTACCTTGACGCTATGCCATAGCCAGTCTTTGGCGTCCTCTTGTTAGTTCAGAGCTTCAAGATCTGTCTGTTGTTCGGTGGCAGCTGCTTGGTGGTTCTTGTCAAGCAGTCTCTGAAAAAAAAAAAAATGAATCCAGGTCTTCTTGCCCTGTTTGCATCGGGCCACAGTTCTTCCTGCTGAGAGGAATTTCGTTCTGCACCGTCTTTCTGCATTCAGCTGCAGCCGTCCTCTTATCATTCATCCTCTTGGTTCGCTTCATGGATTTCTTGATTTTGGGAATGAGGGGTTTTCAGTGAAGCTCCTGTGAGTGACGATAGTTAACAGACGATGCAGTGAGTAGATGTCTGGCAAAAGGACAAGCAGAGCCTTCATGTCATCCCCACAGAAGCCTTGGCCGGTCTTGATGTATTTAGAAATGAGTGTATTTATGTCTTCAGCGCGTTTGAGGTTCTGGGATCAGTGTCTCAGGCCTTGGGTGTCGCTCACGTACTTGGGTACAGCCTCTTGCAGCAGCTCCTTCCAGCCCAGTGACCTTCCTTCCCTCAGGATCATCATCATCACAGACGACGTCGAATCTTACTTCCTCATCATCACACAAGGGTCGTTGTAGGAATGCGACTTGGCCTAGGCAATGCCCACACAGTGGAAAAAAGTGTCTACAGTTTTCATAATGGGCGACAAAGCCATTACCAGCTCTGCAACTGAACCAGCTCTTCCGTATACCCTGCTCCTGGTGATGAGCCCTCCTCGACGGATTGACGTTGCAGAACGAGGTGGTCACAGCGTACGAGCTGACGAGCTGAAAAAATGAGTGAGTTATTGAGGAAAAGTGTGATACAGTGGTAGAGTGTGCGTCTCATACGCTGGTGGACGCGGGTTCGCCTCCCGACAAGAGTTGTAAAAGCTTTGGGAAGCGTTCACCGAGTCGCTTACTACTTTGGCGGACATGAGGGGTGCTGTGGTTGAACCAGTGTCGCATACTATACTCGTTTTACTGTAACTTGGCCTAAAATTGCCATCTCTCCGTCTTGAATGCTGAGATATAAAAGATAAATAACCCAAGAATACGATGCCAGTCACGAAGAAGTGCTGCGTAAAGCATGTTGAGCCGTAGTGTTATCTTTTTGTACTACTACGCTGCACGAAATAAGGTGCAATAGGACGATAATCTAGGCCAAGCTAGAGTAAAACGAATATAGTATGCTTGCTGACTACACACACATCCAAAGCCATTACAACACAACACTCACACTTACAAGCGCTTCTCACCCTACATATAATCTCTGCGGAGCACCACATGTTGGTGGAGTGGAGATACAGACAGATAGATAGATAGAAAAGGAGGTGGATACAACGGTTGGGTGACCGACGATTTGAGCTGCTTGCAGAGGCTGAAGTAGAGAAAAATGAAAATTGTTGGGGCTGAAAGAGTGAGAGTAGTCTCCGTTGCTGTTTTTGAAGACTGATTTTCTGATCATGAGTTTCTCGTTGCAATTACTTATGATTTATATAATGTATTTTTGTATAATTATTCATGATTTTGCTGTGAAGAATAGTCTTCAGTGTCAGTAGCTTATACATACATTCCTTGTGTCAATGGCATCTTTTATTTTGAATAATCATGCATGTGCATGGCAGACTCGCTGACTGGACCTATCTTTTGATTTTCCTTTCCAAAACTGAACCCGAGATACTACATTCGGTAATAAGGATGAGATCTGCTTGTGCATCCCAGCATTCCTAGAGGCATAGCTCTAATTACTCCACACCTCGCCTTGTACTGAAATACTTGAGTGTGGGCGTACTGACTGCTTACTGTTGATGGGGTGAGCCACCACGTATCGGAGGCAGTCTTGGAAGGAAGATCTGAAGTCCCAAAAACGAAAACAAATTCCATTAAACATCACAAGTCAGGATGAACTGAAATTACCAATGTACTGTAGGTCATACTTAGTGGAAGGTGGTTGCGACCATCATCCACTCACTTGATGTAGTGCTGCCTACTTCTTACTCCATCTTCATCATTCTTTTTATGTGTCTGCCTTCCTCTTCTCCTATTTCTCCTATCTCACTTTTCATTTTCTTGTCTCCATTTCAGGTAGCTTGACACTGAGTGACAAGCCTAATGGTTTCCTGTAAGCCAGGAAACCACTTACAACGCTGGGTGGTAACCATATAACCAGCCATACGTGTTCCCAAAGTGTCAACAAGTGGGTCAGCAGATGGTTAGTTCCCATAAAACAGTTAACTCAAAGGCAAATGGCCACCCCTTATGGGATTATAACATCTGGCTGTAGAGGGATAGATAAATAGATAGGTCATGTTGCATCAGTTTGGCGTTCTTTATTCTACAACATAGGAAAAATTCAAAATGCGATGTGTGACAGTAATGATGACGTCAAGAGCGATGTAAATTCATCGTTTGACACAGAAAAGATCCTAAATTTAAGTATTCACTTGAATTAAGTCAGTATGGAAATAGACACAGCTGTTGTCCTTTCATTTATGTTATAGCCTACATACGAAAGCTTGTTTAACGTCGGTCTTCAGGAAGCCAGTGTAAAGGCGAGGACCTACACATGTGAAGTTTTGGAACTAGAAGAGCAGTTTACTTGGATTGAAAAAGATAATGGCCAAAAGGATAAATTAAGATTATTGTCGACACAAAGATCAATGGTAGACCTATACTGTTTGACAGAAAGTGACTTAGAAAACTGAAGCTGGACTGGAATAACGTTTTTAAGGTTCAAGGGCAACAACTGATACTGATGGTGAAGTACAGTCACTTCTGAACAAATGCTAACTGTTAGTTTTCTCATAAATTTCACGAGGGACTCAGAACATTACGAGGCTCATAAAACAGTTGCTGACAATGTCAGACCAGCGTTTTAAGAGTAAGACCTGTGCCATACGCTTTGAAATGAGTCGTAGAATAAGATAAAGAAACTGGAAAGGCACAAGGTGATAGTAAAGACAGGCAGAAATAACTGGACTTCACTGATGATTGCTCCCAAGTCAAACAAGTCAGCGAGGTTGTATGAGGCTTATAAAGTAACCTAACCCAGCAGTTAGTGATAAACAGTATCCTCTCCCAACTTCAGAAAAGTCATTTGCTGCTTAGTTAAAAGAGAGATTTTTTACGTAGCTATGTCTGTCCTGTGTTTATGCACAAGTTAATCTTGAAAAAAAGCCAACAGTATTTGACAAGTAACACGCACAGAGGACTGAACAAATATCTGAATTGTCTCTTGCAATAAGGGCTGCACTAAAGATTGTAAAAAATATATATGGATTCTATTTTAAATGGTACTGAGAGTGTCCTGTGTCAAAAATATGAACTACTGTTTGTAAGTACTGAAGAACTATTCCTAAGCATCCAGTCACTTTGGAAAGGGTGTTTGACAGACTAAGCCAACACAATGTAAGCATGAACAGAAAAAAGTGTCCCTTCTTGGTTAAGGTGATCACTTGTTGGGTTTAAAAGGAAATGAGGTAGGCATCCAGCCAGCCAAGAACAATGTACAGGATACTGTAGATATGCCACTTCCCAGCACCGTAAGTGAACCCAAACTTAGCAGAGCACAACGCTAAAAGTGCATTATGATAAACCTCGAATAATAAAACTTGTTTCCGATGCTTCAGGTACAAAACTGGGTGCTGTGATCAGGCAAGTCACGGATGATGGGTCTCAATATTCTGTTCCATTTGCTTTTAGGAGTCTGACAAAAAACTAACGTATGCTCAAATGGAGAATAAGTCTCTGCCCATTATGTCTACTGTAAGGTCAAGAAATGTCATCAGTTTCTCTATGGACGAAGACTCATACTAGTAATTAACAAAAAATTACATGTTACTTTAGAACCGAGATGTCTATTTCTAGCTCTTGCTGCTGCCAGAATGCAGTGTTGGATACTGTTGTCAGCTTATGACAGTGAGCTGGAGTTTATAAATTCAGAGGAACACTAATGCAGATGCCCTGTTCAGGTTACTAATTACAGACGCTCATGAATGCACAACACTGGAAACTGAATCAAACATTTATGCTGTAATGCTACATTCTTTTTTTACTTTAACTTGGCCTGAAACTGCCATCTCTCCATCTTGAATGTAGATTTGTAACAATAAATTGAAAATGAAATGCAGTAGAATGTTGCTCCGAAGAAAAGTGCTGTGGAAAGGACATAATACTGTAATATTGTGTATTTCTGCTACTGACCTGCTTGAAATAAGTTGCAAAAAGACGAAAATCTGAGGCAAGGTTGTGTACAGGAGCTATACTGTATTTGATGGTGATTTCCCAGTAACATCCAGTATGATCACACAAGCGACGTAGAAAGATAACTGTTTGTAAATGTAATGTAGTACACTCAGTGTGGTTGGTGTAGCCAGAAAGAATTATCTGATAACCTAAAGCAGTATCACTCCAGACGCCCTGCTAAGTTGAGAAAGGGTACCGTCTCAGGGGATGGAAAGTTATTGTACCAAAGAACCACCAGTCATGTGCTTCACGTCGATGACAGCTTTGAGAAGTAGCTTTATATGGTGGCCAGAATAGACTAAGCCATTAAGCTGGTTTGCAAACACTGTACACCACGCCAGATAGTAAGTTGTTTGCCAGTCAAAAGTCTCAGACCCTGGGCTTGGCCTGCACGCCATTTCAAAGGGTACGTATTGATTTCTGTCGACATGGACTAGATAAATTTTTAATATTTATGGATAATCATTCACAGTAAACTGATGTAAAACCCGTACTCACTACCACAGAACCAAGCACCATTGATGAACTCAAAGTAATGTTTCAATGATATGGTATTCCAGAAATATTAGTATCAGACAATGTTCCTCATTCCAATCTACGGAGTTTGCAACGCATTTCAAGACTAATTACAGTATATCAAACATGTTGGTTCCTGTTACGTATCCCGTCTTTTTTGAGACATGATACGGAAAAGAATAAAAATCCAGTGGTCCCCATTCCGTCCTTTATTATCTGAAGCTTGAGACGCAGAGATTTTGTAGCCCTTCCTCTGTGGAGTTCGGCTGGGAACTGACTGTGGGACAGAGGTGGCGTCATGGCACTGAACATATAATGTCAGCCTAGGCTGGCATCAACACAGCACGCAGTCAGGGAAATCTAGGGAGTCACACTTTACGCAACCCTACACACTACACATATGTAGACATAGCTGCACATGTTGTATAAACAAATAAACAATAGTTACATAATTATAGGTCTTCGGTATGGTTCTCTCTGTAGGCTACTTCATTGGTTCTTTATGTCTGTGCTTATGGCGCTCAAGTTCAGAGAGCTTGGTGGAGCAGACGACCTTCCCATGTTGTCATTAGTAGTCTCACCTCCACCCGACCTCCACCTCCATCACACCTCAACCCAATCTTTACGTCCACCACATCCCCGCCCGACCTCCACCTCCTCTACACCTCCACCCGACCTCCACCTCCAGCACACCTCCACCTCCACATCGTCACCTCATTTACAGTGCCTCACACTTCTGCAAGAGGAAATAGTGCAGGTTAAATTCACAGTACATTCGTAGACAAATCATCATCATCACATTTTGCATTAATTACCAACCAACACTCCATGTTTTACATCATTTGGCCACATTCGAGTTTTGGACCACAAGGAAATTGGAAATATCGCCAATGATTATTTCCGCAGTATTTGCAAAAAAAAAAAAAAA
>JAGKTI010010057.1:0-29346 GCA_018397915.1 Birgus latro
AGGGGGGAGGTGGTGGTGTGGGTGGAGGGGAAGGGATAGGAGAAGGTTGTGATGGAGGTAAGGGTTAGGGTGGAATAGGATGGGGTGGAATGGGAGGAGTTGGTGGATTGGATGGTGTGGGAAGGAAGTAGGAGTAGGGTTGGTGGGGGGATTAGTGGGTGAGGGGAAGGAGCATAAGGAGCAGGTCCAGGCGTTTGTGTAATGTTTTCTGGATGCAGGTGTTGTACAGGTTCTAATGGGTCCAGTTCTTGCAGGATTGCACTGAACTGAACCCTTTGTTTGCCGGCTCGACGTGATAGGTTTTGAGCATGTTGGACATATGTGTTTGTTGGTGGGTCCTGGATTGCTCTCAGTGTCCCCGGTTAAAAGAAGTTATTGAAAAATGACCGCCAGGGAGTCATTTCTCGATGTAGGAAAAGTAGTGTTGTTGTATGTGTTGTGCTGAGAGGTGAGGTACTTGTCGGGGCGATCAAAGCCACTCCCAGGTTCTTGGGCCCCGTGAGGGGCGGGAGGTTAGCGGTGGTTTGGCCTCCATCTTGTCCTCCTCTTCTGCTTTGACAGCATCTAGGGGGTACACCCACGGCGAAGACGCCACCGCTCCAGGTGCCTCTAGTTGTTCACTCTGCTTGCAACTGTCCTTTGATTTCTTTCTGTCCTTCATTTTGTGCCTGTAATTGTTCTTTGAGTTCTTTCTGTCCTTCATTCTGTACTTTTAATTGTCCTTTGAGTTCTTTCTGTCCTTCATTCTGTGCCTGTAGTCCTTCATTCTGTGCTTGCAGTTGTACACTTTGTGCTTGCAATAGCTTCATGATTGCAGCTGGTGACACTTCACCCTGCTTAGCCTGGCTTCTCGTCTGTATATCTTGTCTCCATGTCGAAGGTTTGACTCACTGCAGCACTTGACACCACTGTTACATCCCCATCCCACACTGCCACAGGCTCCAACAGCAGTAGTACAGTACAGGAAGGACGTTGCTCAGTGCGTTGTTCTTCCTAGAGGCAGCCTTTCAGTATACAGCACACAGGATCAGCTCAGGTATCGTAAATAAAGTTGGGCTTTTAAAGTTCGCTGTCTTTATTTTCCAAAAAAAATTGCACATAATGCTTGCCAACTTCACTACACTTTTTTCACAAGTACCGGAGTTATACAATCTGCACTGACACTGGCACTGAATTAAACTCAAACTGAACTGAAAACCCTCTGGTGCCTTCCTCATCCTTATATAATCTTACATTATACTCTTATCTTCGAGTATACTCTAGCTACAACAGTTGCCAAATCTGAGATCCAAAACATGCCAGAGTTTTCTAAATCATTTCTCACACAAACTGAGAAAAATTACATATCTAACAAGACGTAAATAAAACATAATAGAGAAATAGGGCATAACATTTAATGCATAACTTTACAAAATAACTCCGTTCACAAACAGCAGGCTAACTGGCAACTCTGACACTTAGTGGAAAAATTCGAGAATCGTCGGGAATACTCCAGCACAACCTAACTGGCAAATCCCACTTCTCAACAGTACTTATTTTCTCTTTAGGGGTTGATTCTTCAGGATGTATTCCCCCAGTATCCAACTCCCACATTTTGTGCACAGGTTCAATTTTCTCATCCAATGAGTCATTTATCTGAGTAGTTCTAATTCTGCACTTATTCTAGCTACCATCAATGATGGCGTGTGGATAACAAAGACTGAGTCTACCAATTTGGCCTCTCCTCTGGCTTGCCTCCAGAACTATTGAACAGTATTTTATTCTTTATTCTTCTTGAAAGTCCTATGTAGGAGTCTTCCTCAGTAAACTGACCCAATAATCATTCTTATGGGACCCACAGTGTCTGATTTCACATTCTGTTTAGCCACCCCTATCCCAAAGCGCTGTAAATGATTAGAGGTTTCCTTCAGTCCTTTGATAAAAATACTTGTTTCTTTCTTATCCAGTACAGCTGCTGTTGTACGGCATTTATATCTGCCAAACTGTATTAAAGGAATTAATCAAAGGATTGTGCTTCCTTAGTAGTTAACAACCCTGTAATGGCTAGATTTACTTTGCCTATAATGGGTAACCTTAATTTCTCTACAATATCAGCAGAAATGAAGGTTCTCTGTACACCCATATCAAAAAAAATATTTGCTGATACACTTCTATTATCTATCATTACCTTTACACTGTTACTAGAGAATTTGCTTTCGCAACAGTCATATTGACACTTTCAGGTTTAGGAACCTCACACTTGACCATCCTTGGACACAAAGCACTATGATGATTACCCCTTTTGCACTTGAAACAGATTTAATTTACTTGTACTGTCTGTGGATGTGTGTCTTCATTTCATACAAATCATACAACACCCCAATTCCTTCAGCTTCACTATTCCTCAAGCACAATCAGGATAACTCTGACAAAATACACTGGAATGTTGTTACTACACAACCTTTCCTGTCTTTTACCATGGAAGTTTTTACCTCCTTATTATCATCCACTTGTCCATTCTTTGTCCTTGGTAATTTCTCCTTAGATTTAAAGGAGCTAATACAAGTGCCAACCTCTTCTTTATTTACAGGCTTAGTTGACCTTGACTTAGATTTCACAGCCAGTTGGTTAGTGGTTCTTTTAATTCCACCTTCTTTTTACCTTCAGCAGGCTTCACTGTTCTTGCAAATGTATACAGAGTTGCACTAAGCCCTCCTCAATCTCCTCACAGGAGAAGTGGATAAGTGAAATGAAAAGGTAGCACAAGGTAGCAAAGACCATATGGCGCTAAGTCGCATCACAGAGTGAAAATATTTAAAAAGGTGGAAAATAAGGGAAAACGGATGATAAAATTAAATATCATACAAAATCCCTAAATGAATTAAAAATGACATTAAACGGGTAATAGAAAAATACCGAGACTCACTTAAAATATCGCTTAAATCTGGAGGTCGGCAAAGTGAGGATAAAAACGGGAAGAGTCGAAGACGAATTCCTGTATGTCGTGGACAGGCAGTGAGAATGTGGTGTACTGGAAAGGGAATATTGAAGCCGGGCAGAAAGGCGGCGAATCGCCAGACATCAAATACCCGTGAGTAAGACGAGTACTGCCAGTCCTTAAGCAAGCAAGGGCGGTCTCCCAACGATGGTTACGATCACAAGGATTGGACCATGGAGAGGCAGAAGATTTAACAGTCCGGAATTTATTACGAGTCGAAAAGGACCAGCAAGACTGCCACCGCTGTTTAAAGAACGCCTGGAGGATAGGGAAAAAAATCAGAAATTGAAACAGATCGAGAGGGCACACAAGGGGACTGGAGGGCTTCTCAAGCCAAGGCATCCACAGTTACCAGGAACGCCAACATGGCCTGGCACCCAGCAGAAAGACTGATTTTTTCTTGGCAGACAGACGAAACAGCCACTCTTGAGTCTCTAAGACGAGAGGTTGGAAGTACGAAGTTGACTGCAACAGAAGGAGTGCACTAAGGGAGTCAGAGAATAGAACGAAGGACGATGGAGGATAGCTGTAACATTTACAGGCCGCTAGTAATAAAGCATGAAGTTCAGCTATCATAACTGAAGCTACTGAAGGAAGGCCATACTGATATGAATGATCAGGGAATGAAATGCAAACCCAGTACTGTGTGCCATTTTTGATCCATCTGTATAGACATGGACTACAGAAGCATTTTCGACAAGATGTGCGTGAAAGGGAGATCTAAGAACTATTGAAGAGGTAGACGACTTTGAGAAAATGTTCTCTTATTTCGCCCTGGGTGGAAACCACCCAGGGCGAAATAAGAGAACATTTTCTATGGAAACTGGGAAGGGCGAGAGGAAGGACTGAACACGGAGTGTGAAAGGGGGTCGACGATGTGGATGGGCTAAATAATAATCTGCAATAGAGGAATGTATTCTATGCACTGAAGAGGATGGAACTGATGTTGTCTCAAGAAATAGCGAAGAGAAAGTAATGGACGACATCTATAAAGTGAAAGACAGCCTGACTCCACATAAAGATTCTCTACTGGGGAGGAGCAAAAAGCTCCAAGCGCTAAACGAAGACCAAAATGGTGTACCGAATCAAGTTCTCGTAACGTACGAATGGAAGCGGAAGAGTAAACTTGGCACCCATAGTTTAATTTCGATAAAATAAGGGCTTAATGAAAGTTAAGTGGGGATGTACTGTCAGCATCCCAAAACACATGGGATAAAATTTGCAGGAAATGAAGACATTGTGAAGTCGACACCTTCAAAGACGAAATATGAGTGTCCCATGTCAACGTACGGTGTATGCAACCCCTGGGGGGGGGGGGTCATGGGGTCATAAAAATCACATATTACAAATGCAACCCCTGGGTGGGGGTCATGGGGTCATAAAAATCACATCTTACAAAACCTATCTCAAAATGTTCCCAAATCATCGTTACATATTACCCGACCAGTATTTCCCCTCCAGCGCCAAATTTAAATGCCCGGGTGAGAGTTTAAAGGGACAAAGGTTGGAAGCACGTGGAGTGGGGCATGGCAGTAAATGGACCAAATGTACGTAGAGAATAAAGGCAAATTTCCATTGAATTCTTGCACCAAATATGTTGTATTTCTGGCTGTGTTCATGGTAGCCTCTGGCAACTCTGGCCCGAAACAAAAGGAGATACCACGCGGCAGCACTTAGTGCAGGACGAACGTTCAGTGTGGAAGTATGCTCATCTGTTTCCCCAGTCTGGCTTGCTTTACCGGTTTTGTTATACCATTCGAGTTGTTTTCACCCCTTGTGTGTTACCACTACATTCATTATGGGTGGCCAAAGGAATAGGAGAAAGTTCAAGAAAGCAATATTTGATGGAAATGAATTAAAAAAAAAAATCAACCGCCGCTACCTTCACCTGACGGGTCTCCCCTCCCAGTACCACCACTACTGTCACCAGTCACAGCTTCACCACCACACATACCAAGAAGCAGCTCCTCATCCAACTCAGCTTCAGGAAGAAAGTTGAATATCAGTGCCCAAATGGAACACAGTGTTTGTGGAAATGGAAGTGAATTCATGCTGGTAGAGAAAAACAGCGTTTTGAAGTGGATAAATTCCTTTGTCCGATGCGAGTGTGGTGAAATGATGACAGTGTAAGTGAAAGGTGAATGTGGAATGGCAAAGACATTTGAAGTAGACTGTGAACTGTGCTCTGAAAAAAGCACATGGTGTACTTCTGATGGAGGAGGGAAAGGAGGATATGAGGTGCATCGTAGGGTGGTGGAGGCAGGCATGCATTGTGGTGATGGATTGGGGTGGCCATACAGAAGTTATGTATGGCCTTGAATATGAAGATGATGCACCATAAGACGTACCATAAGTACCAAAATGTTATTCAAGCAAGCAGCGTCAAAAAGTTCGAAGAAATCTTGAAGAAAACAAGAGAAAAAGTACACCAGTTACTAGAAGAGAAATACCCAAGTTTACCTGAAGTGAAAGAAGTGAAAGTTTCTGTTGATGGTTCATAGGCTATTAGAGAGGTTCACTTCTAAGCATGGCTATGTAAGTGTAATAGAGTGTTCAACTGGTATGGTAGTGGGCATGTTACACTTAGTAAGTGGTGCAGAATTTGTGCTCTAGAGGATGCAAAGGGACATGATCGCAAGGAGTGGTGGACGGCACATGCAACTGAATGTGAGCAGAACTATGATGGAAGTAGTCCTGCTATGGAGATGGAAGGGTGGAAGATTTTGTTTGGTAGGTCATTTGAGAAATGTAAGATGAAATATGTGCAAGTTGTGTCTGATACTGATTCCAAAGGATTTGCAGCTGTAAGAGACATGAAGCCGTATGGGGACGATGTGGAGATAAGGAAAGTGGAGTGCACGAATCACATAGCTAAAAGACTTGGGAAAGCTTTATTGAAATTATATCTTGGGGGAAAGAAGGTAGGTTCACTGACTGCCACTAGTGTAAAGAAAATACAGAACTATTTCTCTGATGCAGTAAAGCAACACAGTGGTGACGTGGACGGGATGAAGAGTGCCATATATAGTATGCCACACTGCGGCACTGCTCAAGCACCGACAAGAGGCCACAGCACAGCTCTTGTCCTCCATGGGAAGACTCTTGGTGCTTTGCACAAAGGTCAATAGCTATGGACCAGCCCATACCACCATACAAAGACAGTGTGCACACGCTGCTGAGTGAGGACGTTGTGGCAAATTGATGCCTGTGTACCAGTGTCTCGTGACCCCTACAAAGATGATGCCTGTGTACCAGTGTCTCGTGACCCCTACAAAGATGATGCCTGTGTACCAGTGTCTCGTGACCCCTCAGCTGTTGGGAAGTTGCCATGGTGACACCCAAAATGTGAATAAAAGCCTACACAGTGTAATTTGGAGTGAATTACCAAAAACTAAATTCTTTGGACTCGAGTTCTGTACAGTTTGCATCGTTGCATGACCAAGTTCAACCTTGGACACAGCAGCTGAGGTGGAGGGACTAGGTGACATTGCAGTGAAAGCGGTGAAAAAAAGACAAAGTGAGAGTAAAGAATGCCAAAAGAAAATTGGAATGTAAAGAAGAAAGGAAAAAGAAAAGGATCAAGGCCATACAGGAGGAAGAGAGAAAGAAACGAGCAGAGGGTACGACGTAATGGTGAGGGGCGTCTAATGAGCAAAGAGAAGGCACCCACTGCTGGTTAAAATAAACCTCTTTCCAATGATTTAGGCACTCTGAGGACCCCCAGCAGTGAGGCTTGATTAAAAAAAAAAAAAGTCAAAGGTGCAAAAACAGAATTTTTGGATGGTGCCACATCAGTGCTACATATCGTAAGTATTCCTATATAGCACTTATTATTAGAATATTTATATTAATTATTAGAATATTTTGATGATTTTAGGGTATATTTTTATGTTAATGTGTAAGACATGCAAAAATCATTCAAATCACGAAAGAAGTAAGACAGATACAACCATTTCAAAACTTTAAAAGGCCGTATCTCCATTCAGTAAATTTTGTCTTTAAAAGATCACAGAAATTCGAAAAGCAACCAGATTTACTTGGGACTACCAGGGAATATTGTTTCTGATCGGAGCTAGCAACCTATGTTAAGATATTGTCGAAAATGTGAAGGATTTAAATATAGTAGAGGGAAAAAGTCACCAAAAACCCAGATTTTACATTGTGTCTGGCATACGTGCAATATGATGTGACGACATTCCACGGTGTATGGGAAATTTTTACAGAACTTTTGCATAAGGTGGTAAAGATATCAAATGACTATTCACAGCCAAAAAATGAAGAAAATTGGTTGAATATTAATGCCACTGCGAAATTTAAAACTTTGTTAGTTTTTTACGTATACGTATGTGTATATGTATATCATTCTCGTTCATGCACAATGTAGGCAACATAACTGCCTATTCATCTGGGAAGTTTCAAGTTTTAACTCCAAATAGTTTAGATTTTTTTGCCAAGTGTTCTGGTATCCCCTTAGAATCAAAGATGAGACCCAAGAATCTAGTAGATGCTCGATACTGGAGAGGATGATGATAAAGGTAATGAGGTAGGTGAAGTGATTGGTGACCTTCAGTAAAGGTCAGTGACACGACTTAGAAGTGGAGAACCGAAAACCATGAGCAGTAGCCCAAGAAGAAGCATTCGTAATAGCAGACTGAAGAATACTCTGTAACACTACGGGATCACAGCCTGCAGCATGGTTTCCGAAGTCATCAACATATTAAGAAGAATGTACACCTACTGGGAGAGTAGCGACAATATCATTAACCCGCCCAGTCCCCCCGACGTACGATGCACGTCACCACTTTTGTTCATGCTCAGACCCACGGACGTGCATCGTACGTCAGTCAATCGCAAGGCACATCGTTTTCACATTTTTCAAGATTCGCAGGTGAGTTTTGGTAGGCATATGTGGGAGACCTTCCTCTACCTGCTGTCAAGCGGGGATACTGCCTGGCCCCACCTGACCCCCCTCCCCCCTCCCCCCCACACTCGGCAATTCACCTGTTAGCAGTAACCTGGCCAGTAAAGACATGTTGCCCCACGGTCTCTTCAATGACGAAATTCACGGTGAAAGTGATTCCTGAGGTGGAGGACAAAGAAACAAAGAAGCTAGAGGAAGAAACAAACGGAAGTGATGAGGTGGTAATGTCGTAAAGGAAGGTGCCACATGCTGGTGTGTTTGGTAAGTGAACAATTCTTATATCGCCTATATTATTGTGTGAAAACCAATATGGTCTTGTACTACACATAAATTCGTACCAAATAAATCAATAAATACATAATTTAAAGTGGCTTGAGTTTGTTAACCCTCCCATAGTTCATTTTCTTTGAAGCCACGTACCCTGAAAGAGGAGGAAAGGTAAGGCTGACTGTCACCTGTAGCAACATTTATAAACTCAGGAGGGCGATTTCTCTATAAATTTTCGATGTTTCTCGCCAAAAGCGGAGGTTTGAGCCAAAAAAAGACAAGCTGAACATTGGTCGGGTTCTGAGGGTATGTTTGGTAAAAAATCGGTCGGGACTGGGCGGGTTAATTGCAATAAGGAAAAGCGTTGTGCTAAGAACCCCACCCTGAGGAACTCCTTTGTACTGTTGGAAGGAATCAGACTAACTATTGCAGACGTGAACAGAAAATGACTTGTCAAAAATTTTTGAATAAAAACTCCCATATTTCCGACATTACCAAGTAATTGGACTGTACGGAGAATATTGTACATCCATGCTGCATCAATCTTCTCAAGATCAAAAAATACAGCAAGGACTGACTCACCTTTGGAAAATGCAGCCCTGACATAAGTTTCTAACTTAATCAATGGGTTCAAAGAACTTGGCATCTTTCGGTAGCCGAATTGAGCTGGAGATAAAAGATGGTTAGATTCTAACAGCCACATTATTATTATTTTTTTTATGCGAGGAAGAAGGAACCAGAGGCCATTAACCATACATTCGAGGACTTTGCAAAGACAGCTTGTCAGAGCTACTGGACGATAATCTTGAGGAAGACGGCCATCTTTAAAAGGTTTGAAGAAAGGAATAACAAGCGCGATGTGCCTACTTCGGGGAAATTCGCCTTTAGTCCAAACACGATTGTAAAGTGCTAATAAAAACTGAAGCCCCGCCAATGAGAGATGTTTAAGCATACTGTAATGAACACAGTCTAAACCCTCACATGTATCTCTGCAAGAACGAATAGCATCACGTAATTCCGCTGACGTAAAAGGAGCATTATAATGTTCCTCATCAGAGAGATGGAGATGCAGCAGATGACGCTCTGCTGTCGAACAAAGTTTGTGAAAGTCACTTGTCAGATGAGAGCCTTTAGTAACCTCACTAAAATGTTTGCTTAATGCATTAGCGACTAAGTAGGGATCTGTTATGGAAGTACCATGCAGATGGAGGACAGGAGCCGAAAATGGTAGCCGTTTACCTGCCATCTTATGGATACAGGCCCAAACTGCCGAGACGGACGTGTTAGAAGTAACTCGAGAGACATACGACTTCCATTTGGATATCTTAGCCTCTTGAACTCTTTGGCAAAAGGCAGCACTGGCACCTCAGAAAAGTATAAGGTGATAAACTTTATCAGCAGTATGGCGTTTTTGTTGATAGCTCTTCCAAGTAGCCCAACTGATGCGATGGGCTCTTGAGCATTCCAGAGTCCACCAAGGAACACACTAAGATGAAAAGGGACGAGTTGTCTTTAGAATTGCCCGATGAGCAGCATTTAGGACCATGTCTAGCAATTTAGTGAGCATATTGTGTACACAAGAAGAAGGAACAGAAAGAGGAGTCGTATAGGAAGTAAAAGCTGTCCAATTCGCTCATGCAAAACACCAACGAGGAGGGAGGGCGTGGAGTAGGAGAATACGATGTGAGTCAGAGATGTATTGGAAAATGATCACTAAATGGACAATCTTGAAGGACAGACCAAGTGAAGTCAAGAGCAAGAGACGGAGAACACGAAGAAAGGTCAGTGCAGGAAAAGGTATGTGTATGTGCATCTAAGTGGGTGGGAACACCGGTATTGAGGACTAAAAGCTCATGATGATAAACAAAAGATTCCTTCAGTCGACCACAAGGATTGATAACGGAATCACCCCACATGGGATTTCAACTATTAATATCGCCGAGTAAAAGGTATGGAGAAGGGAGACTGGAGAGCAAGATAGCCAATGCCAAAAAATCAAACGCCACTGAGGGGAGAAATAGAGGGAGACAATTGTTAACCAGAGCCCAAGAAATATGCAGGCTATGGCACAGGGGAGCTCAGTAGGAATTTGTAACAGTTCAAATGGAACCGTATGATGGAGCAAAATGCAAACATCAGAAATGGAATTAGGAGAGCTAATAAAGGTACAACTGGGGATAGGAGGTGGGGACTCCTGAAGGCGAGTTTCCTGTAAGCAAAACACCGGAGGTTGGTAAACAGAAAGCAAATAAAGTAAGTCGTTACTTTTTGAGGTAAAACTGCGTAACTTCCATTGTAAAATAGACATCGTACCATAAAACAGAGGATCAAAACAATGAGAACACTGAAGATGCTAAAACACTATGTTTGTTGAAGAAGAGGTTACCTTTGAGTAGCGATAGTATGTATCGAAGAACCACTGGAGAACTGAGTGGTGGAAGGGCATGACTCGGACAACGAAGAACGGCGGTGAAGAGAGGGTATTTCTTCCCCTGGAGGCAGAGAAAGGTCTCAAAGAGATTCGACCATAGGCTCACTTGAAGTTGAGGTAGGGGAAGAAGACAAAGGTGGAGGTAACGTGGAGAGATTACGGGTGAAGTAGAGGGGTTGAGGCTGCAGCCTCAGGGGGAAGAGGAGTGGAGGGAAGAGTGAGAGGAGGGGAGTGAACATCAGCAGAAACGGTAATTACAGTAGTTGAAATGGGAACGGTTGCAGCAGTGGTTGGAGCAAACGATGGTGGAGAAGTGTCTTGAAGAAACTGTGTAACTTTCTGGATAGTTTCGGGAGAACTGTTACCCGAAGATCCATGACGAGGTGGGTGGAAGTCAGAAGATCTGGAGGAGAAAGGAGGCGCACAGTGCTTTTGAGGAACCGGACGCGACCCACAATGGGCTTTGCATTTCTTGACTGATTGATGGGAGGGACGTGGTCGAGAACAGGAAGGATGTGACACGGGCACGGAAGTAAAAGATGACATAGGTAGGGCAGAGGAAAGAGAGGTAGGAGTTGAGGGACCGAGAACTGAAAAGGAATTTGATAACAGAATAGAGGTGGATAAAGAAGGGCAAGAGGTGGATGGGGGAGAAACAGACAAAGGCTGAGTTGCAGAAAGAGAACAAGAAGGCCGTAAAGAAACGAGGGAGAGGATGAAGAAGTGACAAAGACATATGAGGTTGCAACAAAGAACAAAGACGATACGTGGTGGCAATAGTATCTTTATAACCTTGACGACATGCTTCCTGGTGAGCTTCAGCCCAGCACAGGCCAGTGGACAGTTGGATTCGGAGAACCTCACTTTCAGATTTGTACGAAGGGCAACAGTGATCAGTGGCGGTATGCCCACCTCTGCAGTTAGTACAGCAGTGATGATCTGAGGGACATTCACCATCCTTATGGTCTGGAGATGAGCAAAGGCGGCACGTAAGAGTGGATCTGCAGAATTACAGAGGGTGCTCATATTTCCAGCAAGCACGACAGTGACGAGGCACTGGGGTACATTCTTTAACGTTTAGCTGGAGACCATCAAGGATAACAGAGGTTGATAAAGTATGACTATCGAAAAAGATTTTTCCAATATTTATAGAATAGTGGCGGCAATGCATACGAGGAAAGGAGTAACACTGTACTGTAACGACTTTTTGACCCTGGAGTTCTAAAATCTCCTGGACAAGAGGAGAACACTCTGGCCACTGATGGTCACCAAGACCGTTCGCTTACACCTGACCTCTCCGACAAGCAGGAATTGAGGGAAACATTTTTTTTTTATACAGCAATCAGGGTACCAGCAGGACTAAGTAAACTGATCACTGCAGTTGCCTGTTCTTCAAACTGAACTGTTACAATATGAAAGCCATCTGGACGAGACGTAAATCGGACATCTTTGCCTACCTGCTTCAGCAGGTAACGCTGAAAAAGCAAGTCATCACCTGCTAAAGGGGCAGTTGAGTGAATGTCAAAAAACTTTGTCCAGGTCTGGGGGCCGAACATGGCTTGGAATTTGTCGTGTTCTGTTCGCCTAGGAAAAGGAGGTAGCGATGGATGAGGACGAGAGATAGGCTATACGTGGGAAACGTAAAGGAGGAAAGAGGAAGATAAGGTTCTAGGGTAATGATAGAGGAGGAGCTAGTGGAGGAAGATTGGGTAGATAATGGAGGAGAAGAGGATGAAGGAGGTGAGGAAGAGGAGAAAAGAGGCGGAAAAGTGGAGGTAGTCAGTGGGACGTCCCAAAGAGAAGCCGAGGTGGTTACCTGGGTCAGGTCGGCGGCGGAACCGGGGGAGGGGGAACTAATAACTGAATCCATATTGGTATGCGAAACAGGAAAAGCTCATCTTGGTGGTTGAAAAGGAAGGACATTACAGGCGAAACCCCGAGTCTAGAGGCCCGGCCAACAACCCCAGTGGGGGCCAAACTCCAGTGTGCACCCTTTACCCTACCCTGAAAGGGATGGCGATGCCGCGCCAGAGAACAAAGGTCCTCTGCATAGTGAAGCGTCCTAGCCAATGACCGAGAATCCCACCGCTGAGCCATGGCACCCCCGGATCCGACAGCTGCAGCCCAGCAGTGATCCCACTTCCACAGAGGGTTCCCCTGCAGAGGTCCACACACTGGGGTGGCGCCGAACCACCATGACCCCCACCACTGGCCGAGACAATAGCCCAAGGGCACACCCAGTCCTTCCTGTTACAGCTTATAAATTAGTTGAGGCAACGACTGGGACTCAAGGAGGGGGGAGAAGAGAGATCAGAATGGACTGGAAGGTCATCCTGCAACCAGGCCTCCACGCCTGTGGAGGGGATGAAGGTACCCTGCTAGAATTCCCCCACACATCAAGCCCCAGTCGATGCCCCCGAATCTCCCCCATGACGACAACGAGCAGCGGAATGGGGAGTCTGCACACAAGAGAAATGATCATTTTGGTACCTACCATACAATGCATCCTTGGTTCTAGGTAGCAACTTTAAGGATACAATACTAGAAAACACCCAATCTGCAACTTTTACATCTTCGGAAGTACCTGAAGCCTTTAAATTACAGCTCACTGCAATTCGAAAGTTTTGGAAGGAATCATAATCCAGTTTAGGTATGGGTAAAACAATTAGAGTCTTCAGTCGGGTAATACTCTGCTTCCTATCTTCATAATTCTGTCTAAGGATAGCCAAAGTCGCATCATAATAATTTTCTTCAACAGGTAACTCACTTATCAACTTGTAAGGTGTGCCCTTGACCTGTCCTAACAGATAGGAGAGTTTACTTATATTGGAGAGGTCTGTTCTGTCATAGATTAAGTATTTAAAGTTATCCCAAAAGAATCTCCAATTTTGCTTTCCATCAAACTCTGTGAGCGTAAATTCTGGTAGTGTAGCTTTACTCCACACATCCACAACTCGAGTTTCTGCGGCAGAATTTGCTAATTTTGTTTCAAGCAACTCTACGATTATTATATATTCCTTTACGTTCATTTAATATTTCGTATTTTCTGATTCAAACAGATCTGTATTATCTTCCTTCATAATAACTGCTTCTGAATTAGAATAACTTTCTTCGTACCCAGTCAGTCTGCCCATTAATATGTTTGAAAGACTACTTAATTTCTCCTTTCACAGTGGTATTTCCTCTAATACTTTCTTTCAGTCGTTTATAGCTCTTGTTACCCATCCTGCTTTACCACTCATTAACTTCTTTACCAAGGAAATAGTCATTTTGGCTGATTAAATTATTTACACTATAAAAATCCTATATTTGCACTTTAAATTTTGATGATTGAGGAGAAGGTTTTATTTTAAACCCCTTCCCCCTGGGTTGTTAACCCGTCACGTCCCGACCTATTTCCTACCTCCGATACCCCCAGTCGTGAGCAGTTTCAGATTTTTTTTTTGGGGGGGGCTCTAATTCAAGCCACTTTAAATTACATATTTATTTATTTATTTGGTACGAATTTATGTGTAGTAGAAGACTATATTGGTTTTCACACAATTACATAGCCAATATAGGCATTGTTCAGTCACCAAACACATCCACATATGGCACTTTCCTTTACGACATTATCACCTCATCACTTCTGTTTCTTGCTCTAGCTTCTATATTTCTTTGTCCTCCACCTCAGGAATCACTTTCACCTTGAATTTCGTCATTGGAGAGACTGTGGCGCGACATGTCTTTACTGGCCAGGTCACTGCTAACAGATGAATTGCCAAGTGTGGGGGGGGGGGGGGGAAGAGGGGGTCAGGTGGGGTCAGGAAGTATCCCCACTTGACAGCAGATAGAGGAAGGTCTCCCACATATGCCTACCAAAAATCACCCGAGAAACTTGAAAAATGTGCAAATGACTGACCTAGCAATTGCGTAAAGTATGGATACATCGATGGGTGTAGCCGTGACAAAACATTGCAACGTACCCATATGTCTACGGGACTCCTCGGGTTAAACCGCTTGGGTTATACCTTTAACCCTACAATCAGAGCCCCTAAATAAACAACAAATTTACTTGAGACCAGAAGCAGTTGATCAGGGTGGGTTGATTCCTATGAACTTAGAGTTGCTAGCTTGAACATGGTGGAAATGATGCTCCATCACGATCACTACGACACTGCGCAAACGTTTTTTTTTTTATATTATGTACGCTTACGCCAGCAACTTTCACTCCAAAATCGAGGAAATTCTCACAATTTGAAGAAACTGAATGATATGTGTTAGAGGATTTCTCACACGATTTAGCTTTGAACGAACCATAAAATCATCTGCTTGCCTGTATTCAGTATATACAAACAGTATTCTGCCAATATAAACATAAAACTACAAATTGCAGATGTATATGAGACACCAAACAGTGAAAAACAACATAATGCATTTCCGATCTATTTCATTAGGAAACGTAATCACGAACCGGGCACAGATGCTCTGATCAGAAGTCTTTTTTTAATCTCACGCTTCGGGAAATCTCTGCAAGACAGTTTACATTGCAGAAGCAAGCCATTTCGTGCCTGGTCCTCGTAAACTTTTTGCCTGGTCGATTTTACATCTTTGATGAACACTCCACACCTTGAGAGTGACAAGGATAGCATTGGTCAAAGATTATGGGTTGGCTGTCATCCATTGTGATGTTTTTCAAAAGTGGAGGGGTTGTGACAGACGATTTATCTAGCTGCACCAGCTCGGTGTGGTTCATGGCCTCAAAATCTGTCTTCAAAGCAGATTTGTCAAACACTCTGATATCGTCGTTATCGTTCTCCCACACACGTTGAATGAGTGCAGCAGCCATGCAATATACGTGTGGATCTTCATTAGCAATAGCCGACAGCAGGTTATTTTCAGGGTGACAGAAGTAACTGTTATTGCTGAATATTGGACAAACGATGCCCTGATCTTCTGGTGGCAATTCTCGTAATGGTTCCACCATATACAAGACATTTTTGGCGTCATCCTGACATGAACTGTTCACTCTCACTTTGAACCAAGCTGGTGCTAAGTTGGGAATGAATGAAACAAGTCGTTTCATTAATGGAGATGGCTCTTCTGACGACATGTAGAGCCGCAGTGTACGGTTGGCTTTAGTTAGCCATCTAGCATGGTTCAGAGGCCCTGGCTGCGCTGATGGTTTCAAAATTACGTTTTTGGCTCCTCTGAGTTGCACTGCCAGACATGCACAGTGCAAGTATCGCTGATCTTTGCCAAGATCCTTCTCAGTTTCATCTGGTTGAGTGCAAGTTTTTCCACAATTATCAGATCCTTTGGATCAAACTCAAGGGATCTACCCACTTCCCCTCTGAAGCCAGTTGGACCCATCGTTGCACCGTCAATGGCTTCAAAATATCGTCTGAAAAATACTTTGATGAGATGTAACAAACAGACAAGTCATTGTAATGGTCTCTCCAGCTGGGGGTCCAGCACACGAATCACCCCATTCTTCTTTCCGGTGTTTACGTTCATGCCACTGCAAACAATAGCTTGCAGTGATTCTGCTGAATCAGTCTTATGGACAACCGACATGATCTCCTTGGCGATATCCGCTGCTTTTCCATTTTCAGGGGAGACATGATCTATGTAAGAAGCATCAGGGAAGCCAGTTACTGAGTAGTGGTCTTCCTTGATGATGACCCTCTCATCATGAGGAGTTTTACTCATAGTCTTGTCAATTTTACCATCAAAACCCAGAGAGTCTACCTTTGTCATGGCGCTTTGATGCTGTTGAACGGCATTATCCCTTCAGTATCTTCTTTGATGTCGAAGTTTGCTAGAATCAAGTTTGTTTTCCTCAGCAAGAATACCCATGTCCTTCAGTGCAGCATTCAGTATGGAGCATATATATCTGTTGCTCATTTGGCATTGGACCGATACATGACATGGTTCAGGATTTGCCAATCTATTCTGGCCCTGCTTGTCTCTCTTTACTTCTTCAGTACCATCATCATCATATTGATCATCTGATACAACTCAGCTATTTTCATCAATATCATCCCTACATGCTCTTCCCGCATCTTCATCATGCATGGTCTCCTGAACCGACTTTTCATGAAGCTTTCTTTTCATTTGTCTGTTTGCGAAGAGTTCATTTTTTGCTGCCTTTTGCTTGTTTGCTTGTCTACTTTGCTGATGTACATTTTCCTACAACTGTTTTGGTCCACCCAAAAGGGCCACTCTTCAGGAGGTATCTTGAAAGCCCTGGTGCAGCGATACTCAGATCTCTCTAGAGCATCAACATTTTTGTAGCATTTATAGCAGCAGTTGTCAAAAAGTACATCAAAGCTGGCCAGCTTCTCCAAGTAGGTGCTTGAAGTCTTGTTTGCAGAGTATTTTCTTACCTCCTGAGATTTTGTTATCAAGCTTTTCACACGAATGACATTGCTCTTGTACTCAGTTATAGGAACCGATGCCTTCTCATATATATATACTGTTTGTTCAGCAATAAATTCAGCATGGGCTTCCATGCTTGATAATTGATCTGTCATTTTGTGTTCCAGGTATTCTTTAATGACAACTCTGCATGAAGGTCAGCACCAAACTACGTGCACAGTACATACTACACTTCCTTTTCAAAATTAGAAAAGAAAAATGGCGACAACTTACCAAGCCTCGGAGTCCCTGGGGAAAGGGGGGACTATAAATGCCCCCATCATCCTCCCCTCTCCCAGTGACGACTCAGCGAGCTGCCTGGAACCACTGTCTGACTCACTTCTTCCTCATTCCTGCAACATTCGCGGCCGTTCCTCTAACTTTCGCTATGATGAGCATCCCTTCTCCACCTCTAAACCTCACCTTCTCTTCCTAACTGAGACTCAGCTGTCTGAGGCAACTGATAGCAAACCTTTTCTGTATCCTCCTACTTTCTCTACACTCATTTCAAAGCCAAAGGTGGCTGTTGTGTATATGTATGCAACGACTTATCTTGCTTGCATGTTCCTGAACTTGATTCTTCTGAATTCTCTAGTCTTTAGCTTCGGCTTTTCTGTCATTCTCTGACTAAACATACCTGCACTGTTTACTTATCCCATAATTCTACTAACTGAAAAATTCTTTGACTGTCTTACTTCTACAGTGGAACATATTCTATTCATTTCTCCTTTCTCTGAAATCTCCATTCTAGGAGACTTCAGTGTTCACCACCACCTTTGGCTCTCCTCTCCTTTCACTGATCCACCTGGTGAACAAGCCTACATCTTTTCTATCCTTAATGACCTAAAGCAGCTTGTACAGCACCCTAACCTTATCCCTGACCGCTTGGAGAGAGCTCCAACATACTTGACCTCTTCCTTACAACTAATCCTTCTGCTTACACTATTATCCTTTCCTCTCCATTGGGCTCCTCCGATCACAGCCCTATTACCTTAACCTTTCCTATTGGTCCGGTACGGCCTGTGAACCCTCCAAAGGAACATCGATTGTGGCACTTTGGAGTTGCGGATTGAAAGGCTCTCAGGCAGTACTTCCTTGATTTTTCCCTGGAATGATTAATGCTTCCATGACCGGAAGCCAACTGAGTGTGCCTTGTGCATTATGGAGGTTATTCTCTCGGGCATGGAAGCATACATTCCCTTCTCATGTCCTTTGAGAAATGCAATAAAGCCTTGGTTTAATCACGCTTGTTCTAATGCTGTCCACAATAAGGAAAGGTCCTATAAAAGGTACCAGAACCAACCCACCCCTCAATCACATCGTTTTTATGTTTCTGCTTGGAATCGTGCTAAGTCTGTTCTTCGCTCTGCTTAATATAATTTCATCCATACTAAATGCTGTCAACTCTCCAACTGGAATTCTTCCCACTTCTTCTGGCATCTTGCCGAGAACCTTTCTGACATCTTTACCGCATCCTCCTTCCCTCCTCTTTTCCATTCTGATGGTTCTGTAGCTATTTCTTCTACTGATAAAGCAGATCTCTTCATTCAGACTTTCTTCTTCAATTCCTCCTTAGATAATTTTGGTGCTGTTCCTCCATCACTTCCCCCCTCTGACCTCCTCATGGCTGACATTATAATTTCTTCAGCTGATGTATTTTCTGCCATGACTAACAAGGCATATTGGCCTGATGGAGTCCCTCCTGCTGTCCTCAAGAACTGTGCTACTGTGCCTACATCCTGCCTAGGTAAGCTCTTTAGCCTTTGTCTATCAATTTATACCTTCCCTTCTTGCTGGAAGTTTGCTCTCATTCAGCCAGTTCCAAAGAAGGGTGACCATTCCCATCCTCCTAACTATCATCCAATCGCTTTAACATCCTGTGTCTCAAAAGTTTTCGAGTCAATTCTTAACAGAAAAATTTTAAAGCATCTTTCCTCTCACAACCTTCTTTCTGATCGTCAGTATGAATTCCGTCAGGGACGCTCCACTGGCGATCTGCTCACCTGCCTATCAGACTCCTGGTCATTCTCCTTTCGGGACTTTTGCGAAAGCTTTGCCATTGCACTTGACATCTCAAAAGCTTTCGATCGAGTCTTGCATAAATTTTTAATTTCCAAACTGCCCTTTTACGGTTTCTATCCTTCTATCTGTGCCTTCATCTATAGCTTCCTTTCTGGTTATTCTATAGCCGCTGTTAAAGATGGCTTTCGTTCTTCTTCTAGACCTAACAACAGTGGTGTTCCACAGTGCTCTGTCCTATCACCAGCTCTCTTCCTTTTATTCATCTGTGACCTTCTAAGCTGTACATATAAGCCCTATCCACTCATACGCTGATGATTCCACCATCAAAGACTCCGTTCTTACACCTATCGAACCGACAAAGTCTTTCACAGGAGTACCCACTAATGTTTAATAATATCCAGCTCAATCCTGCATCATCCTTGAACATGCCTGGAGATTCATTCACTCGGGACTTATCTTGGGAAGATCATTTTACATCTCTTGTAAAATCTGCTTCCAAGAGATTAGGCGTGCTAAGCCGACTCCGTACCTTCTTTACCCGTGCACAGTTGTTGACTTCGTACACAGGTTTTATTTGCCTTTGTGTAGAGTACAACTCTCGTGTGTGTGTGGGGAGGCTCCCCACATAGAGCTCTTCTCAATAGGGAGGAATCAAAGGCTTTTTGTCTCATTAACTCTCCTCCTCTTGCTGGCTCCCTTCAACCTCTGTCTCTTCGCCGTGCTTTTGCGTCTTTGTCTCTTTTCTGTCGCTGCTTCGGTGGTCATTGCTCCTCCGAACTTTGTGCTTGCATTCTTCCACCTCTGCGACTGGTGCGTGGCACCCATCTAGCAGCGGGGTCTCATCCCTTTTCTGTCCAGCTCTCTAATGCGGGAGTTGACCTTTGCTCCCAGTTCTTCATCTGTGCAGCAGTCAACTGTGGAGCTGTCTCCCTCTGTCTGTATTTCCTGCTTTCTATAATCTCCAGTCTTTCAGGCGCCGTGTGTCGAGGCATCTCGAGGTGAGTGGATCTTGAATTTGGCTCTCTTTTTTTTTTTCTTCTTGAAAGAAACGGTTTGTGGGCTTTTGGCCTTTGGTTCCTTCTTCTTTTCACTGAAAAAAAAAAAAAAATAGCTGATGCATTGGAAGAGTATGAGGTAAAACATATACGCAATCTTTGACCTTTTCCCTCATGCTTCAGGTAGCCATCATTCCAAAAGAAGGTATAAATGAATGCAAAAAGTAAATCTAACAACTGACAAGCACAGCTCGTTTGTGTAACCGGTAACAAAGCCTTCAAAATCAGTATCGTCAATGTCAAAGCTGCCAGAGTTCGTATTACGGCTAAATTATTACTGCGCTCATTCAGTGCAAGCATATAATAGAGTTGCTAGAGGAGTGTTGGCTGATTTTCAATAATACAGTTATATTATTTGAATATTGTGTTTTAGGCATCAAAATATCCATGTTTCGTTAAATTCAAATTTTTTTACCCACCCTGTGATCACATTAAATTATGACAATTGTAGGGATGGGTTTCTCTCTTAAACCTTTTCCCTGGGTTGTTAAATCACTTGGATTATACCTTTGTCCTTACAATCTTTTCCTCCCAGAAAAAGGTTGGTACGGTTTGTGTCCAAAGAATCTAACCTTGAACTCGTTTAAAGCCTCAGCACACATCTGTCAGTACTCAATCGAGGCACCAAAATGTCAACAACAACAAAAAAAACGGTTACAAGCTATTCTTCTATTAACACAAATTAAGTAATAGGAATCTCTTTAGATGAGTGGGTATAAATAACCCTAACTCACATATTCTTGCTCTTCGTATCATTCCTAGCTCCCCTCAGTTTGGCCAAATCTCTAAGGATACTTTGCTGGATAGTGTCGAAATGACAGATGACGACAGGCTAGTCTTGGTTAGGTTTGCGAGGGTCTATCCAAGCGTCCTGGTGCTACTTATTTACAGAGTGTAGCTTGAATGAGTTTAGGTAACTGAGCAAGGACGTATCTCCCTCCTTCATGGGATTCAGAGACGCCAAACATTATTTATTCACAATTACTTAAATACAATAAATTGCCTCACAAAAATTTACAAGGAAGGCCCGTTTAACAAATCAGTCTTATTTTCAGATAAGATCAAATATTCATTGTAATAACATTAAGGTATAATATCTCCTTTTCCTCATCAGCACACTGAGCATGAGCAGCAGGTGCAGTGGAAAAATCCTAACCTTGTAAGTATTTATACACGTATTTACATTAGAGTTGTCCATAAAGGTTAAATGTAGTAGCACTTAATTTATTATTAAGGAATATTAAATAGAAACTAAAGCAAATCCCTGGGTAAATAAACCGCTTGAACTTCCAATAAACGTTCTCTGGAATTTTCCCCTGCCTTCAACAGGGACAACTATTTTTTTCTTGCATATTTACTGCTAAACACAAGATATCTCGATTTTGGGAGAAACAGTTTCCGCAGTAATTGTATGTAGTTGGCATGTTCTTAGGCAGTGATGGTAGTGGTGGTGATGGTGGTGATTGATGGATGTTTATGCTTCCGTCAGCTGCCACTGCACTCACGCTGGGTCATGGGTAGGTTTGGTAGTTATGGTTGTGAAGGTCAGGTGGTGTTGTGCTACTTCAGCTTGCTTGCGTCAAAACACCCTTCACCTGCAAGTCAACACAGTACACTTCCTTATTCCTTGCTTCTTACTTGTGTTGCTTCGTCTTACTTCACTTTCTTACTTATTTTCTTTTCTTTACCTTTTTCTTCTTCTTCTTGTGATTAACTTGTTGAGCTTGCTACTTGTAGAGGACTGCTGATACTTTGTTGTAGTTGATCGTAAAGTTGTAAATCAGAGAGTTGCATCGTAGATAGTTGTTACAGATAGCTGTTCCTTTTCTTTACCCCTGTAATATTCTTCTTTACTGCTGCAATCTTCTTAACTGCTGGCACCAGTGTCGATAGGTAGGAAGGTATCTAGGTAGGTGCCATCAGTTCCAATAATGTGGATATTCGTTGCCACAGTGTCGGATATCATAGAGTATCGTAGATTACTGCTGCTGCCAAACGTAGATAATAGTCATAGCTTAGGAGCTGGGATTGTAGTAGATTAGTGAGGCACGTGGGGTGCTACCAATGTAAAAAGTCGTGAGGCGTTGGACAGCGTGGAGATTGTGTATTTGTAGGTTTTCCTCTCTCTCTCTCTTCCCCTCCCCCCTCTCTCTATCTTTTATCACAGTGAAGGTGGGGTTGAGGCACTCTGGGCTTACGGGGTTTTAATGTGACAGATATACTGTTCACGGGCACAGTGACATGACGCACTGATTACCAAAGTGGCAGCTAATCAATTACTGGCTCCTACCTCCTACTCTACTCAATCTCCTACTCCTTTTTCTCAACTCAGCCTCCTTCTGACACCTGCTATCTCCTTCTATCCCCTTTTTCCTCCTTCTGACTCCTACACCTGATTTCTGGGTATATATTACTGACTGGTTTTCGGCGGGCTGACGTGTGTATGTGTATGTGTGTGTATGTGTGTGTGTGTGTGTATAGTGTCAGGCACGCTTCTGTCACCTGAGCTAACTGGCTTCCGTGAATTACACCAAGTGTTTGATATACATCCTGAGATTCTTGATAGTCTGGGCCAGAGGATGTGTGTGTTTCTGTTCCTGATGCCCTAGACATATCTACCTGCCTAGTACATATTGTGCTAGTGTTGCATATTGTGTTACGAGTATATAATGCCTATAACTATTATATATTGTGCTATTAATGCCTATACCACATCTTCACAGTTAAAGACTCAAGGATATCTAAACAAATGGATGGAAATCTAAGTCAGTGATACAACTAGAAAAGATTGTTTTTATTATAAAATTATTGTTCAAATGTGGGAATGATAAACAAGTGCCAAAACAATATGTGTATAAGCACCGAAGCAAGAGATCATTTGGGTTGGGAGGAGATTCATGGTTCTGAATCCACTACTACATTCCTTTCTGTACTCACAAAACGTTGATAGCTCGTGATACGTAGTATTGGATGTATAGCTCTGAATCCCTTCCCATCCCAAAGGTTCTCTCGTTTCGGTGCTTTTTACACATCATGTTTCTGCACTTTTTTCATTCCAACATCTCAACAATCATTTTCGAATGAAATTTTTGTTTTCTAATTCTGGGTGTTTTTATGGAAGCTAGCAGCCATATATATATTATTTATTATTAGTACATGAATGCATCTTCGGCTACATCCCTTATGTGCCAACACCCACCTACTTTTTTCCTTCTAGGGATCTTTGCCTGTCTTGGCAAATTTTCCTTATTGGACTTTTTTCCTGGACCTATTTCCCTTATGGACCTACGTTTCCCAAATGGACTTATTTTCTCCCTGGACCTATTTTCCCCATGGACCTATTATCACCATTGACGAATTTTTCCCCATGGAGCAATATCCCTGCTTCAGCCTATATCCCCCCTTTCAACCTCTTTTCCCCGATGGAGCTAATTTCAACACGGAACTATTTGCCCCATAGACATATTTTACACATGGACCAACTTTCCCCATGTACCTTCCTTTCCTGTCGACCTCTGTTCCTCCAAGGACCTACTGTTCCAATGGACTTACATTCGACCATGGATATATGTTCGCCATGAACCACTTTTCACTTCATTGGTTTTACGTGGAATGGGGCAAATCAGAACTGGATTTTTAGATGTCTGGGGAGACGTCCAAGTGCTGTATAATGTTTTTAAGACGTAACTCGCGTACTGCAGCTTGAATGTTGTTTTAAATGTGTAGGAGACATCCCTGTTGTTACTAAGCGTTTTAGCGCTTAACTGGCTCGCCCTCAGCTTTTCGTTTTAGAGTTATAGCCGATGAAGAAAGAAAAAAAAATCAATGGTTTTATTATTCGAGTCAGCAAGTCTGAAGGTAGCTCTGTACTTAAATAGCGAAGGTCTTTTAGGCTGTATCCATAAAACTGGGCTTCAAAAGCGTTTTCATGCAGGGGACCCTATGCCTTACCGATGTGGCATCATCACAACTTGATCCATCCCTTCATGGTGGGCACTGCCACGTTTACTGAAACTTATTAATAATGTCAGTAATTCACTTACACACAGCATGACAACACACTCAGGCAAAACACACGAATGCTGTTGTAAAGTACAGTTGATGACAAACTCCCTTATAAACGGCCGAATTAAAGGTTGCATTTCTACCAGTTCATGCAAATTTTCCTGATCAGTATGTTTCCATTTCCTCTTGGTTTGATTTCCCCTTGTCCGTTTTTGCTCAGTAACATAGTTGGAGACCTGGATATAACGTAGACGGCTTTCGAGTCATATTGTACGAGAAAAAGACAACAAATTCAAATTGGCTGTTTTAATGATCCTTGTTTAGTTGACAGGCACTCATCCTCGGCCTTCTTTTACTGCCTCCTGTGAATTCGGACCCATGCCAGCCATCTTGTCAGGAAGTACCTAACTACTTTCCTCATCCCACTCACTTTCCACGGTCACCACCACTCACCCAACCACCACTCGACCCCGCTCAACTTCCACACCCATCACCACTCATCCAGCCACCACCCCCACCCCACTCAACTTCCATCCCCACCACCACCACCAACCCAACGACCACCTCTTACGCGATGAAGTTTGATTCAAATAACTGGAAAGGCACCATGATGTAAACGTATTATGGTAGCCAACACAGCATACACATATGAATAATATTCTGCTGAATGGTTTGGCAAAATTTGTTTCCAAACACTTTGCTACAAGATGTCTGCTGTAAGCTGAAGAACCTGCTTTGTTTCTAATCCCAACACTACGAGATGTCTCCCCTGAGTTGAATGAATGTGCCTGGTGACTCCATAAAAAAAAAAAAAAAAAAGAGCCTTTACAATGATTCCTGAGTAAAGACTGTTTCCAGTCCTTTCACTGTGAAGGGTTTGTCCTAAGCTGAATAATACCACTTGGTAGTAGTAAATATAGAAGAGAAAGATGCCAGGGTTTAAAATTATTTGTTAGTCCATCTTTAATACAGGTCTTCCATAAGCTCAGTAACATTGTCTTGCGGTAGAAGGTGACGGGGAAGAGGACAGATTATAGCCATCCGGGATGACGACAGACAGGTAGCGAGATCAACGTAAACAGACACAAAAACAAAAAGAGAATAGACCTTTTCCAGTGACGTCACAGAAATAATGTGGTATTGTTTACGACTCCATATTGGACGGCAAACTCCTCGCAGTAATGGCTGTCCAGACAGGGCTGTCAAAGATTGAACTATCTGATATAAGCAGAAATCTGGATCCACGCCACCAAGGTCTGTACAGGAACAAGAAGTGTTTGAGGCTGGACGCTTACACCATATCGAGGGAGAAATTCGTCAGTTTCAAGTATGGGAGACCGAAACCAGATCTCAAATATGGCGATCTCTATCACTATTTGGTGAACATCCCGTGCAACTTCACCGAGGCATCCCTCGAGGTAAATATGTGTAATATATCTAGCTGGAAATGACATACAGTACATGTAAATCGTCTTAGTAATCAGTAAATTATTCATGTGGGGCCAAGGGGTGAAGGATTCTATACACTGACCTATAATCGAGTAGCTGATGAATGGAATAGGTTACCCAGTGAGGCAGTTGCTGTCCCTTCTTTAGAAAGTTTCAAGCACAGGCTTGATAAGCATATGACAGGTATAGGTTGCATACATTATTTGTCATTCTTATTGGCACACTTTTGTGGAAGCTGCCTAGCATGGGCCTACATGGGCTGTTGTAGGTAGGGTAGATTGGTAACACTTTTGTGGGAGCTGCCTAGCATGGACCTGCTTGGGCTATTGTAGGCAGGATAGATTAGTCACACTCCTGCGGGAGCAGTCTCGTATGGGCTTATTGGCCTACTGCAGTTACCTTCTCTTCTTAATCTTCAAGTTAAGTCCTACGTTAGGTTAGGTTGGTCGAGTTAGCTTGGTTTGCTATGAAGAAAGGAATTTCTGACAAATGAAAATAAGATTCAAATTAATCACACTAAATATTATAGGCCTAGATACATACACACAGCCTATATAGGCCTATGTTTAAAGAATTTTACATATAATGCATAATTGACAGTATATGCCAAAACTGTCAATATTACTGTTGAAGTTAACTTTTACATTACAAATGAAACATAACACTGGCACAAATGTCAAAAAAGGGTAATTTATTTCATGCTAATGAATACCACAGCATAAAACTTAGACTTCAACAGTACAGTTTTAATGATTTTGCATTTTACCAAAAAAGTCTTAATACATATCTGGTAAAAAGGGCTGTTGAATGAAGTACAGTATTTATCCTCTCATTTGAAATTAAGGTATTTTTGTACACAATGAAAAATATATATTTAACTGGAGCATGTATTGGCAGTTTGGCCTTCAGTGGAGCAACATTCATTTCTAAATAAAATAGAATATTATACAGTACAAAGTAGTACTAGAAATAATGCTTCAATTTTAATTGCAACATATGTTAGCACACAGACTCACAGTGGTATATAACAGTTTTATACCGGAGTGTTGAATAGTGTTCTGTACTGTCTTACTATTAAAATGATCCACCATGACACAAATATCAGTTTCAAATGATTCACTGAAAATCATCGAAAAAATAAAAATTTAAGTTTTAACCTAACCTTACCTAACCTAACCTAAAGTATGTCCTAACCTGTAATTTTACTTACGCATCTAATATTCATGATCATCGCTGCTTTGAAGAAAATAGTTTATGTCTGATTTCGTGTAGATGAAACTCTGGAATAATACTGTACCAAAACAAGGCCTGTCACATGGACCCTCACCCTCTTTTCCCACGCACACACCTGGCCATGTGGGTCTTGTACTCTGTGACATGAACGTAATTAGGATATCCCATGACATCTGCAACTGTTAAGAATGATAAATATGCCCGTATCTATATACAAATCATCGGCTCACCTGATATGAAATGCCTGCACAGAGCCGGATGTAGGCCGTCGGCTGCCAATTCTCCCTCTTCACGGCAGCTATCCACTTCTGTTGCCTTTCCTCATTAGCTGGAAACTGGCAGAAGTTTACCCCACTTCCATTTTTCTGCCATGTCTTACAGTCGAAGGCACACCAGTGGAATACCATTGTGGAATCTGCAATTCTCTCTCTCTAGACGTCCAACAATTTGCCGTCCAGTGTGGCGTCGTGAACAAAAGTCACATGACTCGTTACGTCACGTACTGACCTTCAAACAAAAAAGTAACGTTTGTCATGTTGATATTCCTACTTTTTTGTGCGTTCCTATGTTGTTTCTGGATTCTACTCTGCCTGTTTATTAGTGGGAACTATGGTGATGATGTTGATGAGGAGGAGGATAAAGTCTGCGACATAGCTGGTCTGAGACCAGGACATGGAGAAAAATATGAAGGTTGAAATGAACTGACACACGGCCAGTGTCTGTTGCTACAACTCTCTCAGACTCTTTCTTCCATCATCCTAAAAATCATTCTATATCATCCCCTCTGCTGTGTATGACGCTCTCATTCACCCTTACTTCCTTACACCTATTCCCTCCAGTACCTGAAATACGTCACCACCACTTCACTGAATCTCCTGGCCTGCCACACCTCTGTCATATTTTGACGGCATTCTCCTCAGAGGCCAAATCAAGGACAGACACAATAGCCACCACTGTTATCCTGTCCTCTCGTAGCAGTCGGAGGATTTTTCACTTGTTACTATGTTTTCACTGCCTGTAGGCTATGCCTCAAAGGTACAGTAGCCTACTCACTAAGTTGGGAGGGTAAAAGATGAATTTAATGAAAATAGGTGAAATAAAAATAATATAAACTCAAAGATAATAATAGAAATCCGCCCCCATGTTCAGGTAAGCGCCAAAAATACCAAAGAAAAAGCCGTTCGAAGTTGACCAACCTGTGATTAACATATGTCTTAGAAGTTACTGCATTAACAGTCATATTTTTTCACTGATAGATCCTCTGTTAATAGCACTCACAATGAACTATGGAAAAAAAATGAGATGAACTTTACAACTGTTCCTGACAAAAGGCATAATTCAACTCTTACCTTACACAGAAGAAAAAAAAAACGGTTCTAAACATTACCCAATAGCCTAATCATAACTGCTTGCATGATAGATAACTTTTTTGTTAAAATGCATAAGGTGTTCAATGCAGTATTGTTATTGGCCAACGAAATCTTCAGTGATAAAGTATGTATAAAAAAGTAATAAACACTCACCATCTAGTTATTTCCTAGGGTAGCACGGAAGGAATGTAACTGTGGTAACTTGGACAAAGCAGAGGCTTTCTGTCTGGGGACAGGTAAATAACCCGGCACAGGCTGAAAGGAAACACTTATGGGGATGAGCACCGCGGCTAAGAGCGTAGTGGTATCTGCCCCCACCTTTACTTTTACACATTTGCTAAGATGCCCCAAAGTTCTCAGAGGTGTGTGACAGCAGTGGAATTGGAGGGTATGATTCAGGTGAGCTCTCGCCATTTTTGTCTGAAAATGTCAGTTACACTGAGCCAAAATTAGCACCAATATGAACAAGGCCTTTTATGGTTATAAAATTCGCAATGGGGGAAGAGGTCCAGATCCAGAGCTGAATTTGATAATTTTGTTTGAGGTGGGATTCACCAAATCCTAACGGCATCCTCCTCTTATGGTTATTTTCCGAGGGTCAGTAGTTGCGTGGGTATTTTGAGAAGCGTCCATGTTTGCTCTCAAGAGGGTTCGGCCAGCTCTTTACCTTGTGCACTAATTGCTGTACCAAAGGCCAGCTGGGGTTGCTGATCACACACTAGTCTCTCCTCCAACCACCTGGTAATGCTAAAAGTTACAGGTTATGAAGATGAGAATGCAACAGTAACCAATTCATACAACGAAAGAGGAGCGAGTGACAGTAGATAGTGGTGGGGTGGAGGTTGCGGCTGTTTCATTGATGCAGGCAGGGTCCACCACACAAACTCATTGGCAGTGGGGGCTCAGATGCAGACCAGGGCCTTCATGAACCCACCGCCTAACTCCCCGCATCACTCTCCACCTCTTCCGATACCAAATATTTTCCCCCCACCCCCCACAAAACCTTCCATATGCCTCAACAGCACTTCAACATTATCTTCGATGTGACATAATTTTCTTCCCTCTGATACTCTGCCTCTTATATGAGATAGATTCTTTCTCGTTTTTTTTTTTACTCATATTGTTTGTCTTGCATTATAGAATAGCTTCGCTTTCGCTTCAAAATGCAGTGTTACACACGCACACACACACACACACACACACACACACACACACAC